>JAESVK010000964.1:2076442-2091171 GCA_017140935.1 Hamamelis virginiana
TAGAGTGGTGTGATTGCTGATCTGATCTTCATTGAGCTTTTGCCCAAGAAAATCAAGAAATAGATGGGAAGTTTTGCTGGTGGATTGATCGACTCTCGTTTCTGCTCCCATCTCCCTACCCATTCTTCTCCTTAGAAAACTCTCTCAAGCATCAATTATGAGAGAAGAGAAAAAGAGAAAGCAAGATCCGGTTTTCACAGATCTTGGTCGGCTGCCGACACTCATGATAATCCTGTGTGGGCAATCTCATGCTACAACTGCTTGATTTCACATTGATTTTTACCTGCAATGCAAAATAACAGCAAACCAATTACGCGCACCTGTTCCACACACAACTTTAATCTAAAATAAAGATAAAATTAAAAATAAGCTAAAATGCTACTCTTATGCGATAATTGCAACAATTCTAAAATAACTGAAAAGCACTAAAATGACCTAATTAACCTAATTAACATGCCTTTAGGGCTTTAACAAAGCTTACTTTGGGGTTTAATTTCAAAAATTTTAGCACTTATCACTAGGTTTCCATCGAGAGACAATGTGAGAGTGAATCGGCTTGTATAAAGGCTGGTGGGATATGATGGTCATATAATTCTCCTTTGTTCAAAAATAAAGGGCACGTTGGTCATAATCCTTTTTCATTAAACATTTTACCCATAATCAAATTCAGATTACCACGTTCTTCCCAGCAATGGCATTACAGGACTTTGGGTATTCCAATTACAGCCAGTAATCCACATTACGGGGCTTTTGGCATGGCCAAACAGGATTTTGCAATGTAATGTAATGTGATTACACAATACATTGCAGATTACAGGCAACCAAACTGACCCATAGATCATATGAACGAACCACAACTCATCAAAGAGATCAAACAAGCAGTAAATCACCGATATTATCTTTTTGCGAACATGGATCACAATAAGGTTTTCACCTTTGCCAAGAAGATTTTTACGCCACACGATTTGTGATGTAGACAAAGCAATTTGGGAGGCTTCCCGTTGTGCATTTAGCCTCCGCTGGGGTTGCGATGCTGGTTGATTGGCTGAAATTAAGTTTTTTGTTAACGAAAACTCTAATTTGATGGACTCATTAACATGGATTTTAGGATTTGATAGTGTGAATAATTTTGTTGCTATAGAAGCCCAAAATGATTTTGATAGTGTTAGTCTCGAAAATGATTTTGAAGTTGCTAGTTGTAATTTACGATAGTGATTAAAGCTTGAATTCTTTAAGAGAATTATAAGGGTTTAGAAAATCTCTCAACAAGCAATAATCAAAGCAGCTTTGCATGTCTTAATTAATGTATGCCCTTAGAGATGAAAACAAAATGAAAATTGTAGAAGTTAGTACTATTTTTGAGGTCATCGAACTCGAACCAGAGAAGCAAGAGAAGAAAATCACATAACTTATCTTCTGTCTTTTGGTTCATTTGTGTTCTTGTGCACATGGGAGTGAAAAGTTTCTAAAGGTGGCATCGCCATGGTGTGTAAAAGGGTCTTAAGAGTTTCACTGGCGACAGACAATTGAGTGGAGTGATGGTTAGAGAAGTCAACGATAAGTTTGGATTTGTTGGGGAGAGGGAGATGAGAGAGAAAGAGGTTGGGGTTGGGAGATGGGACCTTGTTTGGTAGCTGAATTTCTTGGTGGTGTTGATGAGAAATGACTTTATGGGAGGTCCAATGGTGGTTTTGGAGGCGGTTTTTACAGTTGTTTGGGATATGGATTTGTGGTATTGGTGGTTTTGGTAGGGTTTTGTTGGGGTGATTGAGCAAAAGAGAGAGATGAGAGAGGAAAAAGATTTTTTTTTTTAAGGGTTACATGGTAAACTAGAAATGTCTGTTAACTGCATATGCCCCTGACACGTAAATTAAAAGCGTATGAGGACAATGTGTTACAATTAAGACTACAGGGGTACTAAGTGTTGAACTGATAGTACAAGGGGTCAAACTGTAATTTTCCCTAAAAACTATAACAGGTCATTATATTTGAATTAAAAGTATAAATATGCAATATATAATTCAGTAACAGTTGAAGAAGTGAAGCTGTAATTTTTTCTTATTTTAATTGGTAGAACAAAATGGCTAGTAGTGTAAATGGTCCGGTTTGGAAGGCTAAAATGAGCCAAACCGATTTCAACAGTTTACTAAAATTCTAAACCAAACTGTAATAGATGGTAAACCTGAATCAAATTGTTTGTACGGTTTAAATGGTTCCTTGATTTTTTTTTTTTTTAAATGAATCACTCTATTTTTAAGAATATCTTTATTTATTGATATTTTTTTATAAGCACTAGAAGATTGCAAATTATAAGAAGTTTTAAGGGAATGCAATTGGAAAAAAAAAATTATATAAAAGATAGATGTGTTGGGTAGTACATGAGATCTTAAAATAATAGGGATGCTAAGTATCAATTCAGTCATGTAACCATGAGAATCAGTCGCAAGTAATAAAATCATTTAGAGACCAAAACAAGTCTCAAAGTAATACTTAAGGGGCTGTTTGGCAACCATTAAAACCGGTTTTACTGGATGGAGCTAGCCCACATTTCTTGATAAAGTGTTTGGTAAGCACATATTAGGGAGAAAATTGGTTTTTGCTTGTCTCAATTTGGGCAAAAAAATGGGCTAGTATTATTCCAAGAGGGAGCTGCCCAAACCTTCTAATACACCTCCCAAACATACACACACACACACAGACAGAGGTGCTATGGTCAGGTGCACCTAATGCAAGATGCATCAGGTGCCTTCTTGTAGCACCACTTGCGGTAGAAATTTAGGAAAACTGATCATTGGATTGGATACCCCTATCATGTATGCTATGCCCGCCAAAAATCACAGTGATCCAATGGTTGGCTTCTGAGAAAATTGATTGTGAAAAAAAATGATAACATTTCAAAGAACAAAAAAGTCACGGTTTTTCAAAAACCAACCATTAGATCACTGTGATTTGTGGCAGACATGACATATATAATAGGAGTATCTAATCTAATGCTCAGTTTTTCAAAATTTTCACTGCAAATGGCTCTATAAGAGGGCACTTGATGTAAGATGCATCAAGTGCACCTGATAGTAAAAGCTCTCTCTCTCTCTCTCTCTCTCTCTCTCTCTCTATATATATATATATATACACAGAAATGCTTTTATCAGGTCACCTCTATATGGCCAGTTTCAGATTAGATTTTGTAAATCCGACAGTTGGATTAGATACCCTCTTCTGTATGTTATGCCTAAAAAAAATCACAGTGATCCAACAATTGGTTTTTAAAAAATGTCATTGTGAAAATATGCAACTTATTTGTTCTTCAAAATATCACCATTCTTTTACAGTCAGTTTTTTCAAAAACCAACCGTTGGATCACTGTGATTTTTTGCAAGCATGACATATAGAAGAGGGGTATCTAATCCAACGATCGATTTTACAAAATCTCATCTCAAACTAACCATATGGAGGTGACCTGACTCATCAATTTTACACCCTTCTTCTTCCTCTGGTTGATCTATATCTATATCTATATCTACACTATATATAAAAGTGTGAATCTTGGAAAAACTTTTGATTGACCAAAATATCCCTATATATAGTAAAAGTACAAGAATGGACATTGTCTTATAATATTCCACCCATCACAATAAATAGGATTTTTAATTAAATTAAAACTACTTATGAATATTAATTTATTTTTTAAGCCTTTTCAAACATAGTGTCACTAAATTTCTTCGATTATAATAAAATTTTTCTAATATGAAATTCTACTAAGTTAATTTTTTTCAAATGCTAATTCATTTCTAGATAAAGCATGATTTTTCAAACAATTAATTACCATAAAATACTAAATATATTACTCTCTATTTCTCATTTCCAATACAAAAACAAATGTAGTTTTACTAATATTTTTAGTACTTTTTATGTAAAATTCATAATATAAAAATTTTATAGTTCATTAAGTTCGTATGTATTTATTTAATATCATTTTTATGCAATTTAAATTTCTCAAAATTTTTTAAGGACAATTTTTTAATAATCTTAAATATTTCATCTTAATTACATTGCTCACATTTTATTTGACTTTTAACAATATTTTTTTATGCAAAAATTTACACATGCAACGCACGTGATGCATTTCTAGTCAGTATAAAATATCTCAATCCCACCTAAAACCTCCAATTTCAACTCCCGTTCACGATTCGCCCTTGTGAGGTTAGACACATGAATTTCTTGTTCGAGGTATCAAGATTTTTGTTCCCAGAAAGTTGCTGGACAGCTTCATTTGCAAATTTTTAAACTGGGTTCACTATTGTTATGTTCTTGTTTAATAACCTTATCAATAATTTAGTGATTTGGTTTATGCCCTTGTCAATGTATATGTCAGAATTGGTGATTTGGTCTTTTCTCATAAGTTGTTTGATGAAATGCACGAAAAAGATTTTGTTGTCGAATTTGTCATATTGGAAGAAGGGATAAAGGGGTAGAGATAGAGAAGGTTTTGAATATGTATTTCTAACTGGGCTTAAATGATGTGTCAATTTTAAAAAAAAAAAATTTAATTCACAAATGCTTCTAATCTTTGTTATTTTGATGTGTATTACCTAAATTTTGAAGGACTATTTTATGAAAAAGAAATTATATTTTATATAGAATATTTAGAGAATGATTTGAACCATTCAGAAGTTTGAAAGAGAACCAGGGGAGAACTCAATTTTAGACAAACATGTTATAAAATAAAAACAGTACAGGTATAAACTAATCTAAACAAAAACTAGATAAATAAAATAGTTTTGAACCAAACTGGACTAATTTCTAAGATTGCCAAATGGCTCCTAATTAAACATTCTAAAATAGAATATAAGCTTTGACTCAGTTATTGATGTCTCTTTCTTTATGGGTTGAGGTTCTCAGTTCTATATCTCATGGATGGAAATTGACTCATTTATTATTCTTATTCCTTATTTAATTATAAGACAATTAATTTTACATCCTTCTCAAATGTTATAAAACTACAAATATATGTAATACTATCAATATTTGTAAACCTTAGATAATCCTCTTAAAAAATTGTTTGGTTCGATTTAAATGGTTAAGTACGACTTGACTGAACCTAACTATGGACATAATAAAACCGAATCAAGCAAACGGGGTTCGCCTCGACCGCTCTTGGAAAAGAATAAAAGAAAAATCTGGAAATCGCAAAAGGAAAACGGCGTCGTTGTAAAGGTTAGTTTGTTGCCCTCCAGCTGAAAGTCGCAGCAGCATTAGCAAAAGAAGTGTGTGCGACTGCGTCTCCGTGAGTGAGTGAGAGAGCGGGTGAAAATCTGTAAAGTGGGTATTCAGAGATGGCGATTTCTGGGGATCTGAGGGTCTCTGCAACACTAGGAGCTTATAATTCACACCCTCTTCGAAGCTCTTTCTCCCCTTCAAAGGTGCGAACTCATCCCCTTTTGATTTCTCAATGCAAATTAATTACATTTGCTGTCCGCTTTATCTTCAATTTGATATAGGTTACATGTTATACGTCCAATACTAGCTTATCTTTCGGTTTGTTTGCTGAAAAAACTTGAGAAAAGAAGAGAAATTGTGGAATCTGATATCTTGCTGGTTAAGGGTTGAAGCCGCACTTGTAGCACTCCAAAATTTCTCTCATTTTCCTACAACTTCTCAGCAATCGAACGGAGTATGCGACCATTTTATACATGGGTTTTGCTTTTAGTGATAATTCTAATTGTAGTTTCGGTGTTTTGTATGTATTGATGCTAGAATAGCTCAATTATGGTTTCCATATTGACAATGTTTATATATATATATATATATATATATATATATATATATATATATATATATATATATATTCATGATTTGTGAGTTTGTGAGTTTCTTGCTGTTGGGTATACTTTTGTAGCTCATCTATGGGTTTTCATTAAGTGGGCAGTAGCAGAGAGGACAGGACTAGAGTCTGTGGTAGAAGCAGGGTTTAGTATTATTATTATTATTTTGCCAAAATTATTATTATTAACATCATCACCATCATTTTACGTGTTATTGATCTTGTTCAGATAGCACTCCTTACTTGGGGTGGTTTGTTTGCTGGACATAGCTTTCTAACACCCTGTGGAACAATACTTAACTTTAATAAGAATCACTAAGACAATCTGAAAATTTGTGTAGTCACGGTTCAACAAAATTTATTAAGGAATTGAGTGTCTTAAGATTGAATAGCTGGTCTACTTAGGGCCCGTTTGCATTAGCTTTTCCTAGAATCACTTTTGGAGCTTAAAATTTCACTTGATCTACGAGGAAGAATGATAATTACTTTTAAACAACTTGATGGATGATAGCGATAGGATGTATGACTAAATTTTCATACTAATAGTGATTGTGGCAAAAGTTAGGAAGCCCCAACTTTTACCACAATCACTTTTAGTATGAAAATGTAGATATTTGAAGACATGGTTTGAACATAATTTAAAAGAGATATGTGAAGAAATAGTTCTCCAAAAGTGATTTTAGCAAAAGCTAACGCAAATGGGCCCTTAGTTGTTTCAAAAAGGTGGATTGTTATGAAGAAGTGTAAAAAAAAAAACCCATCTTTTTCCCATTTTGACACACAAAACAACTTGAAAAAGATGAAATGTGTGCACAACCTAAGATGTATTGTTGATCCGTAGTCTAGACTTTAATATCTGACTAGGTTGTAGATGTGGTGCCTCAAGCTTTGGTTCCATCCTTCCTACTTCTAGAAATATGCCAGAGAGTTCATTTCAACTTTTTAGTAAGTAGTGGATGGACTGTTCTATTTTGTGGTCTTATTGTTGTTTTTCTTATTATATATATTAGCTTTGGCAGACATGAGTGTATGACAAGAGTTAAGGTTTAGGGGTTTTTATTTTTTATTTTTTTGGGGTTGGGGTAGGTCTTATTGTAGGTTGAAAATTTGCATGCTTGGGTGGATCGTGGGTGGGTTTTTTTTTTTTATTTATTTTTTTGGGGTGGGGGGTTATCATTTGGGCCGAGTAAAATATGTTATGGTTAAAAATCAGTTTAATAGGTTGAATTGTTTGAATCATGGTTCAAAGTCTGGGCCGAGACCGAGATAAGTGGTCTAAGTTATCTAGGTCTGGGTAGGGATTGAGACGAGAAGTTCTCCTGAGTCGAATATATGAAGAGAAATCTCATATTTTCATTTTAGCCAAGAATTCCATCATTTTGTTTGTCTCGGTTTCTCGGTCATCTCGGCCGACATCCTGTTCTTCTCGTTTCATCTCGATCTTCGCGTCTCATTTCGTCTCGGCCCGACCGCGATCTCAGATATTTCAACATATTTACTTAATTTATAAGTTAGTTCCTTTTATTATTTTTAAGGCGTAGTTCTTTTATGATATTCAGAAAAACAACCTAACATTTCATTTGTACAAAAAACAATGGTGTAAGTTTTACTAACAATTATATTCTTTTAAAAAAGTTAAAATTTAACAAATTATTCCATGATACTGTATTGCACTAGCGCCTATTTTTTATGTTTCTTATGATATTCTACATCCTATGTTATTTATTTTTGCTTATTTGATGAGTTCAATGTGTACTTTTTTTTTTTTTTTCTTTTCTGATTTTTCTATGATTTTTTTTATAACATTCTTTCATGCCTAAAGTTGTATCACGGCCGATACGCAACGAGATGGCCGTGACTGAGATGTCTGCGACCGAGACATGATGACATCCGCGACTGAGACTTTGAACCATGGTTTGAATATCTTAGGATTTTTATATATAGTACAGTTTCTTGGGGGGAGTGGCTTTTTTTCTTTCCATTTTTTTATTTTTTATTTTTTTAATAAGTGATGAAGCTTTCATTGAGAAAACCAAAAGGCTAGTACGCATGGGGCAGAAATTCTAATTTGGCTCAATGCAAGTGACAACAATCTAAAAACTCCAAGAATGGTACCCTATTTACAACACTGGTTTTTAAGTTCTACAGTTTAATGCCTGAGACAAGTTGACTTCCCTTCTTAGGCCTACAAAGTTTTACTTCTGCTGAGGGATTTACGAAATGAAGTACTTGTACTGAACTACTTAAACAGTAGAGGAGTGCACATAAGAAGATGCGAGTGTGATGTGTGTAATGTGCTGAAGCTGTGCAGTAAGTAAGCATGTGAGCATCCCATGTTAATTGAATTAGTCCGCTTGTTTATACATGGTATTTAAACACACAAATTGCTGGTACAATGTGGGACATCCCCATAATAACCAAGATAAATAAAATTAATGTCTAATTTCCCTATTTTGGGAAAGTATTAAGGAAAAACAAATAGACTCAATGAACTCAAATGCTATATATAGGTGGGGGCATGCATCAAATCCCGTGCGCAATTTCCATGGAATCTTGAGATGCCCGGTAAGTAATTAATATCATCATCCTCTAGTACATATTTTCAAACATAGTACTAGATGTCTAGATCACTCCCAATCTAGTGTTGGGTTTAGTTAATATCAATGAAGGTGAAAGAATTTGCAGGCAGATTTTATGTTTTGCATATTGGATGGTTTAGAAAGATACACAAAGGCCTCACCCAAGTGCAGCAAAAAAAAAAAAAAAAAATCTGCATCTAACTTTTGTTCTTGTCAAACTCAACATATTTAGAATGGATCAACTCCACACACACACGCATCAACCAAAAAAAAAAAGAAAAGGCAATGAAAACTGGAACATGTCACTTTTATTATATTTATACAAGTGAATGGTCCTATGTGCACAGCAAAAGATTGACATTTCAAATGCTATAAAAATAGTACGGATTAATTTAACTGTTACTGATAAAAGAAATTGGAAAAAGTGTAATTCCATTTGTGGTTGGATTGATACTCTGATTTTTTAAGTTTTGTTCTGTATTGTAGGTAGATTTTACTGGTTTCTTGAATGGAGGATCTAGCATTTCTGAGATCTTGCCCAAATGGCCCGGGGTAGTACTTGAGGGCCGTAAAATGCGCAGTCATTCTATACGAACTTTTGGGACCATGGGAGCTAATAAGTTATCTCAAAATCCCATTAGCCAAGAAACTGAGACCTTCCTCCTAAATGCCATAAACATGAGCTTCTTTGAGCGTCTAAACTTGGCTTGGAAGATAGTGTTTCCTTCACCAACAGTGCGAAGGAGCTCTAATGCAAGGATCGCCAAGCAGCGCCTGAAGATGATTCTCTTCTCTGACCGATGTGCAGTTAGTGATGAGGCAAAACGGAAGATTGTTAACAACATTGTGCGTGCTCTTTCAGATTTTGTGGAGATAGAATCACAGGATAAAGTTCAGCTGAGTGTCTCGGCGGATTCAGATCTTGGGACTGTTTATTCTGTCACGGTGCCTGTGCGGCGGGTGAAGCCAGAATATCAAGACGTGGATGAGGCTGGATCAATAACAAATATCGAATACAGAGATACTGGAGAAACATCTGGTTCTGTTGATGTAACGTTTGATTTCTTCATTCCAGATTAAACATCTCAATGATTTCAAGATGTGTGAAACAATATCGATGCCTGGGCCTAAGGGTGAAAAAAAAAAAATTGTTTTAGCTTGCAGCAACGAGTTTGTTCTTTTTAGATGTTTGGTCTTTTTAACAAGTGGGATAATTTTACAGTTTTGTTTGTATATTGAAAATTCCTGTAGGGCAATCAAATTACTGCATTTAAAATTTGCAGTTTTTATTGAAGATAGTCTCGTTGACATTATGGCATGCATACGTGCTTATTACTTTCATGTTGGATATCTTGGCTGCTGTGTGAAATATGCAGGCATTTGTAAATAGCTAGTGAAATCTCTTGTTAGTCTAGGACATTAATTAGGGTCGATGGGAACTTTCTATGCTTAAAAATTGCTATTTCTGGTTTTGGCGTGTATTCTAGAAAACTATATATAGTTTGTGAAGCTGGTTCAGTCATGAATGAGTCAATCAAGCAGGTGATTCATTTTTCCATTTCTAGCAGCTCCAGCTTCTGTAGCATGCATACTGTCATATCCTTAGTTCGGTTCTAACCATGATGATCATCATATAAGCTATGGCTGTGCATTGGAAAACTTTGGCCTTGCTCAACATACGGATCCTACCCAGGTTGAAGTATCTTTTATTAAGAGCATCTTCAATGAATGCATTCATGCCATTTGATGTGCTAATGCTATAATTTGGCACCTCAAATAGCATCAAATGGCAACAATGCCTAATTTTGGCACATCTACGTTTCAATGCATTAATGCTATATTTTTTGAAGGAAAAGTATGCCTGGTACAATGTGCCCCCTACTTTGGTAGCCTTATATGCTATTGCCAAAATTTAACACCCCAAATGGCATACATTGTAACATTGGAGATGCTCTAAAAGTTTTATTAGTAACTCTAATCATATCGGCAAAATACCTAGCCAAAAATGTTTTGCCTCTTCATTTTGCGTGCCCAAAGAATTTATGCACTCCAACCATACTAATTATTTTGGCTTCCTATTGTTATATGTCTAGCCTTTATCTCACGGAGTGCAAGCCTTTTTTTTTTTTTAATTTTTTTTAATTTTTTTTTTTAAAGAGATGCTATAGTAACTTTGAAGCAAAACATCCCAGTATCGTTACTCAATTGAATATTGAAATGTAAAATGTACTAAATAATAAATTTCCACAGAGAGCAAATTTGAAATAGACAAAAAAAATTAATTATCCAAAAAAAAAGAAATAGACAAAATAGCGTAGAGTGAGAACGTATGTACCTGATAATTTTCTTCTGGACCACAGGCCAGGGGCCAGAAGAAGGGGAGGGTAATTTGGTAAGTCAACCTGATTTCATACTCTGGACTGAGCGGGAACTTTTCATTTTTCAGGACCCCAGTTTCCACTTCCCCTCGCTCAATCTGTCGAAACTCAGTTCAGAAGAAAAAGGAGAAGTAGGGCGAATTAGGGCTTTTTGGATCAAATCACGTCGAAAGCAGAAAAATTGGGGAGTTTTATTATTACTATGATCATCAAATCCGTGCTTATATTTTTTTCCGATCTAGGGCTAAAATTCAAGGGATATTTTTAATTTTTTATGTGGCTGCTTTGACGCATTGAGTTTGCTGTCTGTGGTTTCGGTATGAGCGGAGCTTGTTTAGAGTTCGATAACCCGATTAACGATGCTGTTTCTAGAATACGATTCGCTCCGCAATCCAACAATCTCCTCATCTCTTCCTGGGATTCCGTGAGTGTCCTTATTTTATTTTTATTTAGAATCATGCCTTGACTGATTTTTCTATCGCTAGCTTTAGAATTATATTCAGTGTTTATTTTTTTTCCTTAATTTTGTATTTAATATGCAGAGTCTTCGCTTATTCGATGTGGATTGCTCCATGCTTAGATTAGAAGCTCCTGCGGAAGGTGCGCTACTTGACTGTTGTTTCCAGAACGAGTCAGTTGCTTTTAGTGCTGCTTCTGATTGTTTCCTTAGAAGGTTCGTTGTTTGATTATAGCAACTCCAAACCCCAACTTGTTTTAACTTCATTTTATACTTGTTGCTTCTGGGCATTTGACTTACCTCATTAAATGTATGTTATGCATGGATTTTAATTACACTGAAATTTTTGAAAGAGTATATGTGGTTGTGGTAAGCAAAAGCAAGCTATTTGCATGATATATATTAAGCTTCGATACACAGGTAGTGACTTTTTCCTGGCATTTTCGTGCAAGGGCAGATTCCCACCTATCTTTCTGTTGGATATTATTATGCTCTCAGCAATATGGTGTGTCTAGTAATATAGATTTAGTAGAGATTGTATCATTCTGAACATCACATGAGTTGGGTAGACACCTTCAGATTGGCGGCATGGCTTGTTTTGTTTGATGCTATTAGCTTTTGAAGAGATTGCTGCTTCTAATCTAAAGAAATTGTTGATGGATCAAGTTAAACAGCTAGTAAGACATGAATTTTCTAATTTAGGCTTTGTCAATGTTATACTTACAAGGGGCACAAATAGTAAGGATAGAGCACTTGCACTTCTATAAATGATGAAAAACATCAACATATCTTCTTTTATAATTTTGTGCTTTTGAATTTTATTCTAAATAATTTTATATTAATTATCAACATGGCTTTTTCTGCATTCCATTTCATTATCTATACTCAAGGTTTTAAGTATCAGGTAACGGACTCGTAACGGTAACGGTAAAGGTATAACAGGTATCGGGTGTATCGGGTGATACATAACGGGTATCGGGCTTCAGGGTTGTGAATTTTTTTTTTTTTTGCACACCAATCCGCAAAAGTAGTGATACACATCTTTGCCCTATACTAATGTATATTAATGTTTTCAAAGAGTTCTAGTGAATTTATTTCAAGTTTTCACAAATCATTAGTTCGTTACTCAATTAAAATTAATTGAGTAATGAACTAGAACTCTTTGAATATATATAAACGTGTTAAAAATTCATGTACACCCGTAATTTATAATTATTTTGAAAAATATTTTTGTAATATATTTTTATAATATATTATGTAAGTTATAAGTTACTAGCTTGCAAGTTAAAAAGTTTAAAATAAAACCAAAAATTTGTTTGAATTGTATTATAATTTTTTAAATGTTATTAAATTTTTTATTTACTCTTTTAAGAATTAAATCATGAGATTTTATCATTATATTTGAAAGAAAAGCAAAGTAGTGTATTGATTGTTAGGAATCTATACTTGCATCAGAGATATATAGGTTTCCTATCATTCACGTGGGTGTAACGGAATCGGGGGTGTAACGGCTTTTACGCACCTTTATGCACCGTACCGGGCGGATACACCGTGAATTACTTTACACATATAGTATCGGGGTGTAAAGCGTACAGGAGCCTCTGAAATCCCCATACGTATCGGGCGATACTTAAAACTATGTCTATACTACTCTATAAAGAGTAGAAAGGTTCTTACTTCTTAGGGTGTCCACACTAAATTTTCATCCCTTTCTTTCCTCAAAATGTTTTATAAATACATCACTGTAAGTGAATATTTAAGGATAATTGATTGGATGCACTTAAAGGTCAAGGACTCGAGAGACAAGAGGAAAGCCAAAAAAATATGGGTCTGGGTGGTGAGGAAGGACATGTCAGCCTACCTTTTAATGGTGTCTTTTTTATTCATGCATCTTGTTTGTCAAGCCTGCTGGTGGGTATCAACATTATGCATGCATAAATACATACATAGATACAGTACAATACATACATGTATGCATGATTGCATGTACATTGCATGATAGTTTGTGTTCTTATAACTGCATATGCCTTTCATGGTATTGTAGGCTTATTGAGCTGCCCAAGGTCTTTATTTGTCCAATGTCTCCTGTCCATAGTTTCTAAAGGCTCAAGGCACTCTTAGGCACCAAGGTCTCCTGGAGCCTAGCCTAGGCGTATGACGGAACGGAAAGTGTTCACCTGACTGAAGTAAGGCATATGTTTTACAGACTTATAAATTAAATTACTTGATTAGTTTCAATGAATAAAAAGTTATTATACATATAAAGCTGTTAAGATACAAGAAAAATGAACTCTTGATGTGAAATAATGAAATGAAATATAAGATATTAAACGTTCAAAACTGAAAAAATTAATATTGTGTGTGGGAGGGTACCACAATATGGTAAGGGACAAGCCAACCAATGGTTTATGGAAAAAATAGATATATAAATTGATAACTTTGAATATTATTGAACATGCATGCTATTCATGTGCCAGTCTTCCCCAAAGGTGTGTGCCTATGTGCTTAAAGCTGTGCCTAATTAAATGTACCTCACCTGGTGCAACACTTTGCACCCTTTTTGTGCCTAGCGCCCTAGCATAGTTTTGGTCAAAGGGCATGATGCATGAAACATATGACCTTCCTTTTTGTTTTGCACTGTATGTTTCAACACAGAAATCAAGTTTTCTTATTATTTGATGGGTTGTATTATATTATTATGAGGCAATATTTATTGAGTTCTACTGGTGCAAATTTTCTCAGGTATGACTTGCATTCAGGAATTCATGATACGATTGGGAATCATGATGATTCAGCAACATGTGTTGAATATTCTGATGAAACATGTAAGCTACTGATACCTCCTCACTTCCTATAATTAGATTCCAAATAAATTCCAATGCCTTGTTGTGTTTGTACTTAGCTGTATATCCATACTCTTTAGTAAATTATTATTAGTTTTTATTTATCTAGTTTTGTCTAACAATCAAAGGTATCAATTTATTGAAAACCAAGAAATTAAGAAGCCTTTTCAATCCCTAACAAAACACCCAACCATTCAGGTGGGTGGTCTTTCCAGATGGTTGTGGAACTACATCCCAAGCAAACTTGGCGACACTGTCCGCAACCTGGTTGCTTAACTCGGAATAGCCACAAGATCAACCTCTCTATTTTGAGCCACTAAGTAACTCCAATCCTCACAAATGACTTCAATTTCTTGCAACATACTCGTTTTGCCGAGCGCACTGTCATAGACCCTTCTGGCGTCTCCTTCCATTGGCACACTATGCAGCCCAAATCCATCACAAACCAAAGCCCCTCCCTAAGCGCAATTGCTTCAACAATAAAAGCACTCTTCATATTCTCAAGAGGTTGTGCCATAGCAGCAATGAAACACCCATTTCCATCTCTGATGACCACCAATCCTACCTCTCTCACGAGACTGATTCCACGCTCCATCAATATTTACTTTTACCATATGCACAGGAGGAGGAGACCAGCCATTCCGGGGGGGG
>JAESVK010000964.1:2091271-2103794 GCA_017140935.1 Hamamelis virginiana
CCCCCCCCCCCCCCCCCCCCCCCAGGTTGTCAACCCCATGCTGTGGATTGCTATTGACATTCTCTAAAGAACTATCCTCAAGGATTTCTTCATATTCTATAGCATCTGCAACAGCCTTATCACACACCTCCATCGGATGCCAGTTCTTGCCATTGAAAATGGCGTTGTTACGTGCTTTCCAGATCCTCCACAGAATAAAAACAGCATCTCAGTCTCTTAAAAGTAAATTATTATTAGTTAGTAGTTAGGCTCGTAGGCCATTCAAAGTAACAAGACATGGCAAATATTTTATTTCTATTGGAGATGCGTTTTTATCTGGATTTATGAAACCTGTAGTTCATGTGTTTGTTTAGCACAAACCCATTCTTTTGGCATCTACATAAAGGCCATGTATTCTATTTGTTCTCCTCTGCCATACAAATGAAATTTGGTGGGCAAGAAGTAAATGGCATATGTGGTTCATTGTGCAAACTGCAAACATGTATGTTAATGCTCTGTATCCTTGACGCAGCCTGTCAGAGGTCCATTAAATTTGGTATTATCCATGGAGCTGCATAACATCTTGACAAGAGTAACCTAGTTCGCTAGTCAAGTCCGAGTTTGGGGTTTTAGTTTCATTGTCTTATTCCACATAAGGCAACATTACTCATATACTACCATTTATTTGTTTCTAACATCATTCATATACCACTATTTACTTGTTTCTAACATAGAAAATATACCATTTTGGATTAGATACTTTTTGTTTTTACTACTACAACACATGTCCAAAAATATATCTAATTCCAATTTGAGAAGGTATTCTTTAATAATAACATAATTTATTGATGACCTTGAAATCTCTGGCTTATATGCATTTTCATAAAAAGCTTGCAAATGCAGCAAATGGAGAGGCTGTTGTTGGTGTAAATGACGTTGAAGAGTCACATGCATTTACTTGTTTCCTTTTCAGCTGGCAACTTATTAATGCATTGATTCTTGGTGATTCATTTCCATCTTTTCCTAAGATCAATACTTTTCTTGGTGAGAAAATAATATTTTCTTTATTGATGCTTGCCATTGTATCACCAGATCTTCACAAGATGTGCTAAAGATGTTTCATGAACTCCATTTTATCCTGTTGCAAGCCAAAGAATGGTTTGTCTAAAATATCTAGCCAGGGTATAACTTTTCCCACATTAAGAAAACACCCTATGCATAACTCCTCTTGACCTTGTTGATAGATTGCCAGACTTATTACTTGTCTAAATACGTTTATGCCTGAATCAGGTAAAAACTAAGCAAGCTGGACTTTAGAAGTTTCAAATTAAAGAATACATTTGTGGAGTCACAAAGCTAATGGCATTTGTGTACTGTATGTTGGTATTCAAGAAAGTTACACTACTATAGCAATCTTCCAAAATTGTGTCCAATCCATGAAAATTAGTACTCTTTCCTTTACCTACATGACATGGTCTGTGACACATAGAAAATGCCCATTATGCTACATTATACATAATTGTGTTTAGATCTCACTCCTACATTGTGTTAAAAAGAGTATCCAATAATTCCTCTATTCCTCACCCCTTTGTAGGTCAAGTGATTACTGCTGGTTGGGACAAGAAGATAATGTCTTGGGATACACGCATGGCAAAGACCCTTGGATGCTCAAAATTTCTAGGTGCAGAAGTGGAGTCCATGTCACTCTCCGTTTTTAATTTGATGGTTGCTATTGGAGCATCAGTACATATGTATGACTTGCGAAACTTTGACAAACCAGTCCAAGCAAAAGAATCGTGTACAGACCATCAAATAAGATGTGTCCGCTCAATTCCTAATGCTAAAGGTATCATATATGGACCTTCTGATACGAATTTTATGTTATCATCTTTATAGTCACTTGCATGTGGGGAGTTGTAAATTGTGCCTCGGAACAGTCTCGCCTGAAAGCAATGGCATTATCTTCAGTGAATTCCTTATCCTGTGGTACAAGTTTCACTAAGAGAATCTATCCCATTTCCCTCTTGTATTCCTCATATGATATACTGTCTATTTGAGTTATTTGTATTGTAGAATTTTACATTTTTACTACTGCATATCTGCTAGTGCCATGTGGTGATAATTTTGACTTTAAAGCACTGTTTCATGTCTAGTCTTTTGTATCATTCCAGGATTCTGAGTCTGTTATAAGTTAAAACAAAACCCATCTTTGTTTACGGAGTCATTTAGAGCTCTTCAAAGTAGGCTTCATGTTCATGCAGGATTCACAATTGGATCAATTGATGGACGGGTAGCATTGGAGATTCTCTATCCATCCAATTCAAATGACACTGGGTTAGTTGCTAGATTATTGTATGTGACTTACTGGCTGAAAATTAGAGCAGTCTACTACTATATGTTTTATTTGTGTGAGTGTGTGTGTTTCTAAAGTACTTCATTTTTCTTTCCAAATCATTTGGTCAATTGATTAAGCTATTTTAGAACTTTTGCTGTCAATTGTTCGAATAGAATAGACTTTGTGAAGATGCTCTACATTTTGGATTAACTACTCCCATCCAAATTGCATTTTTAGAAAGTAGATAAGTGATCTGGATCTTTTAATTTCAGAAATTTGGTTGAAATTCAAAAAAAAATTCTCACAACTGTACTACAAATACCTAGTGGCTACTCTAATTGCTTATTTGATCATGTTGGATTGAAATTGGAATGGAAACTCTTAAAGCTTTGTTTGACTAGTGAGAAAGTTGTAATAGGAAAGGGGAAGAAACTTGGAATCTTACTATTGTTACTCTTACTCCAACTTGTCAGAAGACTCATTGAAATCTTATTACTATTACTCCTGCCCCATTTTGTTAGAAGATTCCAAGCTTTCACGCATATAACTTCATAAATTTGTTGAAACTCAACTTTTTCTTGCAACTACACCTCTTCCCACTATGTTATAGATATTTGGATATCTTAAATTTTAAATTCAATCATTATGGTATAGGTTTGCTATAAGGATCTCGTGGACTTTATAATTTAAACTTTGTTATTGCAACTCTTATGATTAATTGAGGGCTTTTCTGAACTTTGCAGTGTAACTTTTATATGAAATTTCCTAACAGGATGTGTAATGGCATCATATCTTGTACATTTAATAATTTATTTTGCAGGTATACTTTTCGGTGTCATCCGAAGTCAAAAGATGGAAGACATCATGTTGTTGCGGTGAATGACATTGTTTTTAATCCATTGTATGTGACACTTCTAATAGTAGTTTACCATCATAGATTGGAACACTTGCATTGATAGGGTGATTTTGATTTAGCGTAAGTGGTGCTTTTTTCACTGGCGATGATGAAGGCTATGTTTCCGCATGGGATGCTCAAAGCAGGAGAAGACTATTTGAGGTATTTTTCATCTGATTCTAATAGGACCTTGGAAATGCTGGTACTTACAATGAATGTAATGCACAGCACCTCTATCTATTAACACAATGTGTTAAAGTAATAGTTGGAGGATGTGCTTTGGAAGTGAAGATGATTGATGCCCATTTGTGTATCTCAATGAGCAATGCATTATAATTGCATGATAATTCAAACCACAGATGTCTCCCTTAGAAGTCCCACACCAGAAATCAAGGTTTAAATGATTGCCACTGGATCTGGTCAGAGAATGTATTGCCAACTTTATAGATTTATGTCTAGTCTTTAATGTCTTCTCAATTTTCAATTTCGTAGTATGTAGTAAGAGCTCAAATCTAGTAGTATTTTAAATATAGAACAGTTGTGTATTGCTTTGGCATATGTAGTTGTACAACTGTACAAGAGTTAATGCATATTTCACCTTGCTTGTTCAAATCACGCTGTACCCTTTTTGTTTAAGCTTTTAGTTTATTTATTTATTTTTTAAGTAGTTCAACTGCATCATGCCTTTTTGTCATGAAGAAGCATTTGGATAAAAAATGTGAGGTTTAAAGGAAGATTTGTCCCTGGCTCTCAGCCATCTGGATGTGTACTAGATGCCTTCCACCAAAAATGTGCACATGCCTGTGTTTTCCCTGATATATATCACCTACTTTATATATATATATATACAAGAATGATCCATTAAGGTACATACCTTATCTTACAATTAGGTACATGATCATCTCACCGTTGATTTCAAGTACATTATGTTGACTATTTTCACCATTAGGTAATGTGCTTGAAATCAACGGTGAGATGATCAAGTACCTTATTGTAAGATAAGGTATGTACCTTAATGGATCATTCTTGTATATATATATATATATATATATTTGGTAATTAATATTTTTATTCTATAACTGTAACTTTCTCTTACTTTCAGTTGCCAAGATACCCCAATAGTGTGGCATCGTTATCATATAACTATGGGGGAAAACTTTTGGCAGTTGCATCAACCTACACGTACCAAGAAGCAAATGAAAGGTCAGTAATTCTTCTTTAATCAACTGCATTTCTTTTGTTCATCAACACTATATTTCTTTTCAATGTAAAATCAACATTTTGAATGTCTAAATATCATGCTACTCCTAATGTTAAGTTGAGTTTGTACTTGTTGCATAGCAGTTTTATAGCATCCTCAATAGATCATGGAGTGCAGACAAACTCAGATGTATTGGTGATGCTATAGAGGACCCGAGTCATAATGAAGTGGTAAGAGTGAAAGAGTAATGACAAACAAAGAACTGAAGACAGAAAAAGGGTCCACCATAATGGTGTTTGAAAATATCTGATGCGCTGCTGGTGCTCAGAGACGAAGCCATAATTCCTGTTATCTGTGGATTGAGGGTGGACATGCATGACCAAAATAATGTATGGGGTAGATCGATCTGGTCCAATCCACTGTGTTTACCCAACTGCAACATGACTCCCACTCCACTTCTGTTAAATACCACTCTTCAAATAAAGCATGGATTTAGATCTCTTCTTACTAATTTGATTAGGCTTCCTCTGCCCTTCTCTGAACTTCAATTCATACTTGTTCACATTTTCTCTTAGCCCATTTCGTTTATTGAACATCCCTGAACCGTCTCAAATTGGTGCTCCTCTATTTCATCACCTGCGGTGGTTACTCCTTGGGTTTCCGAATTGTGCTCATATAAAATATTATGTTTTTTCTTTCTACTCATCAATCTAAATTTCTTCATCACTACTATATTGCATTCCTTTGTGGCCCAATATTTAACTCCATAAAACTTTGCTAATTCTATTGCCATATAGCATGGTTCTATAATTTATCTAGAAAACAGCAAAATACATCGAGCCTAAAATTTAAAATAATGAATACATAGACATTGTCCTTGTAACTCCAGTCAACAGTTAGTTATTTTTTCATGTGAATTAAAGATATTGGACAAAAATGAACTATGCACTTTGTCTGTGACAGAGAAGAGCCTCCTCAAATATTTATACAGAGAATTGATGACTGCGACATTGGATCAATTTCTGCTGGAAGTTCTAGTAGGAAGTGACTGCACATACTATGGTTGGCAATGAAGGTGATGACTTTAATCTATTTATAGAAGTGATAGCTTAAATCTATTAATAGATCTCATATACCTTATAGTTTATAGCATATTAGTTGCTTCTTGCCTTCTTCTGAATGTACTGGATTGATTGCTTGCTGGCCACTATATAAACTTGTCTCACTGTTTCCAATACCCTGATCCTGCAATCTAGGTTGTTTGAACCAGCTTGATATCAGCTATTCAGTGTTTGATTCAATGGTAGTTTTGAACAAAAATGACAAGGGTTTCTTTGCTTCTGTTTTTAAAAACCGTGTTTTGTTTTCAGACATAATGAAATTGTAAAGAATGCAAAATACACATCTGTAAGCTCGTTCCTGGAAACTGGCTGTAAAAATTCTCTCCATAAATGACCTCCATAAATGACCTGTTTTCCAGAAACATCATAAAAGGTGTTTTGCCTTTTCATTTCCATTGTATGTTTCAGAAAAAACATCAAAATAGTATCTTAAATTTTTGCCATTATATTTTGAGTAATGCAATGCATCGCTACAAAGTATCGCCAAAGTAGCAATACAAAGAAGGAATAGTGCTAGTTTTCGAAATTCACCAATGGGTAGTTTTGGAAATTCAAGGCATTTCCTTCTTTGTAGCAAATAGCAATACTTTGTAGCAGTGCATAGCATTTTTTTTCTTATAATTTGTCATGGTAAGTTTAATTGTTTCTACTTTGATCGTGTGAATTTTCAGACAGGCCAAATCAGGCTGAACAACATTTACAGCTGATCTCCTGGACCCTGAAGAGCAAATAGCTAGGCTCCTGAAAGCATTTTCCAACTGGTACCTGATTCGCACAACCGAGTGTAAAGTTACACTATTTTGTCTATTGGCTTCCTCTGGTAGAATCTAAGTTAATTACCTTACCACAGGAAATGTTATATCTAGTATTATTATTGTGAGGGAGGATGGGGAAGGGAGTAGGATAGGTCTAGGGGTCGAATCCCCAAAATTGTAACAAAAAAATATAAGTTTAGGACTCATTACTTTTGCTGCATGTTTTTTTTTTTTCTTTGGTAGAAACACGCCCTTGTTTTAATCGATTAAATTATGTACAATTCCTTCTGCTTGTTAACGTACCACTTTAACGGTTCTTATTAAATCAGGTGTTAGCATACCACTTGAACTGTTCTTATTAAATCAGGTTCGATTCATACTGTTTGATTACACGACCTATCGCTCGCTGTAGTGTTTTGGTAGTGGTTTTTTCCCCATCTTTCTTTTGTTATCAAAATTTTTGGACAGCTTTTATTGCTGCTTGACATATTGTTTCAGTTTTTGCAATGGATTTGGTTTTGGAAGTCAAGGTCATCCTACACTGTCAAATTCTAGTTTAGACAAGATTTATTTCACACTTTTTGCTTTGAGGGGATTATTCAGATAAACTGCTGGAAAAGTTAATAAACAGAGTTGGACAGGAAGAAATTGGAAAAGGCTGTATTGCGAGAGAGAGCCTTGCATTAAGTTGAACCATCTAAATCGCAAATTTAGGCTCTCTCAATTGTACCCGTCCATATCAAGGTTTTAAATTCTTTTCTGGCAAATTCGCCAACTTTGTGTAGCACCCCTTGACTCATGAGCATGGCCGAGTAAGATTATGTTGTTGGAGGTATCCACAAATGTTAAGAGTTCAATTCCCAGGTGCAATTTGGCATCACCTTTTTGTGAGAAAATTGTAGGATATATATTTTGAAAAACTGACCATTGGATTAGATATTCTTCTTATATCATGCATGCCAAAAATCATGATATTCAATATCAACATCTCAAAATATAGACGGTGAAAAGCTATGATCGTTGAAAACTGTCACAATTTTTTTTAGTGATATTTTTTGGAAACCGATCGTTGAATTACTATGATTTTTAGTATACAAGTATAGTATCTATTAGCTTAATGCTTTCTTTAGTTCATGCTCGGAAGTAACCATATATTGACAATATTATTTCTATTGAAAATACATCTATGTTTACTCTATAAAAAATATATTTAATGCTAACATAGGATTTTAAACAGTTGCTCTAGTTTGGAAAAGGGCATTTTACCCTAATAAACCAGTGTTTTGTAACAATTACATCATTGAATCCATCTTGAAGTATTTACGCCAATGCAT
The DNA here is from genome assembly GCA_017140935.1 of Hamamelis virginiana. NCBI lineage: Eukaryota > Viridiplantae > Streptophyta > Magnoliopsida > Saxifragales > Hamamelidaceae > Hamamelis > Hamamelis virginiana. The sequence goes on from JAESVK010000964.1 coordinate 2,098,892, forward strand.
CTCTGCCCACTTTTTGGACAAAAAAGCCCTTTTAACGGTAAAAAAAATACACTTTTTGTTCAAATTTTGTACATGATCCCCGAGAAAATGTACAATCCTCAATTCCCATCTTACATAGAATTCCTAAAAATAAACATAATTCCCAATTCTCACATGTATGTAGAATCCCTAAAGTTGCTAAGAGTCCCTAATCTCATCCCAATATTTTCACATAATCCCTAATAAGGGCATTTTCTTCCAAAAAATATATTGGCATAAATACTTGGGCTTTTTACGTCAATAATCCTAATTTTTCAAATATTACATAAACGAAACTAATAAAAAACTATTTACACTAATAAATCTTTTGACGAAAATGCCTTTAGGTAAACTAAATAACAACACTAATACCAATCTAAAGGGTAAATGGTCAAAACAACAACTTTTTTTTTTTCAATTTTACCAGTCACATCAAATCTTTTTATAGACACTAAAAAAAAGAGGACTAAAAAAATGAGTCAGAGACCTACATGAAATAATAGCCTCTAGCTAGTTGAGGAAATGGTATTTTAGAAAAACTCAGGTTTTGAGGTTCATTTTCTCCAAAAATGATCAATCATTCGAATCAATCAACCATACAACATGGAAACACATTAAGAGGTAAAAATGGGGTGTCTACACATATTTCTAAAGCAGAGATAACTATGGGTAATATCATATGCATCCCTAAACTGCGAGTAAATTAGCTTGAACGACTAATGGAGTAGCTCGAATAGCTTGGCCATATCTCAGGAATAACTTGGTGAACTCAAACAAGTTTAATAGCCCTCTAAATTAGCTTAACCAGCTTTGCTGTGTTTCGAAGAAATTCTCCATGGCTTTTTTCCTTTCCTTTCCCAAACTAGCAGAATTTGGAAAGGAAAAAAGGGGGGGCAATACGGTTACCATTTTTGTATCCATGACCCATCAAGGATCCCAAGCACAAAAAAGCCAAACAATGCTTTAAGTGGGCCCCACAAGCACCTTGCCTTTTCTACAGTAAGTTAGGTTGATGGCTTGATTGATATAAAGGTGGCTGACAGAAACCATGCTCACGGACTTCCCATGCTTCACAGAGCATCCAGCATTCTATCATGCTAAAAACACTGACTTTAGCACCGGAGCATTCTTAGGTAGGCTCCACACCGGGGTACAACTCCGCAACTAGAAATCCATCTAGTTCAGCTACGGATCCATTCAGTATAGCTACACGACTAGAGAATGGAGGAAGAGAACACACCAAACTCCATCTATAAGGTAATACTAGTTGTGAGAAAAGCTTGTTCATCACAATAACTATTAAGAATTTTTTTATAGATATTTAACTAAAATTTTAAGACAAAGGATAAATAATTAACCATTAGAAATAGCGTGAGAGGACGTAAATTACTATTTTGAGGAGGGGCGAGGTAGATAGTCTTTTTGCGCACATAACCATCAAATATATGGGACTGTTATTGAGATATAGATTAGTAAGATTAGTGATTAGTTATTAATAAAAAGAAGAATAATAAATGGATCAAGAACATCATCCATAAGAAATATAAAATTTAAAACTTAAAATTTCATCCATAAATTGAAAAAAATCAACAACTAAACCAAAGCTAGTACTGGTGTGGCGTGCCGTTTGACGTTGGTGTTTTGATAGAATGCGGTGAGGCAGCAAATCAAATTAATGCAGAGGAGGACACGTGTGAATATCGAGTTCCTATCCACACAAACACACGTGTAGAATTACACAAATTTAACAGCCGCTTCACGCACAGCAGCCCACGTGCGATATTTTCGTCCTCACTCTCAGACTCAGCGATTCAGCGTCCTTATAACGCTATGCAAGATATTTTCCCAACATCCAACCGTTGACGCTGTTTTAAATCCAACGCTGGATATTAATCCGGACGTCACAGGTTTTATAGGTTGAATTTTAAGAAATCCTCTAGAGTCCCAATTCCCTACTCTCCTTCCCACGCTCCAATTACCATGACATATATATAATAATCCTCATTTCTCGCTCCTTGCGTTTCTCTTTCATTTTCTTTCTTGCTTCGTTTCACATCGCTCTCTTACCTTCTCTCCTTTCGTTTTCAAAGCTCGCTCTTTGTCGGCAATCATGTCGGACGAGGAGCACCACTTCGAGTCAAAGGCCGATGCCGGAGCTTCCAAGACTTACCCTCAGCAAGCTGGTACTATCCGCAAGAATGGTTACATTGTTATCAAAGGACGCCCCTGCAAGGTATTCCCCTTTATCTCCCTCCCTCTCTCTCTCTCTCTCTCTCTCTCTCTCTCTCTTCATGTATGTGTATTTATATCTATATGTAGTTGCATATGAATTTCCCTTTGGATCTGTAGTTTTGTAGTTCCTTAACTCGGTTGATTATATTTTTCTGACGATTCTGTCTTGAGATTATTTTCTTCTTCAAATGTTAGGGTGTTGCGTGTTTGATCGGTTTGCGTCGTTATGTTGTAGATCTTGTATGATGTTTTTTTCCCCGACTCAATACGATTAAGGAGTGATTTTGTTGTTTTTTCATTGCCTTAGTGCGTTCTGTGTTATTACTCTGAACTTCGTTTTGGTTTATTCGTTTTCCCGAAACTTGTTACCTTGACCTGGCAAAAATACTGGGGAAGAAAGCTTAGGATAAGGAAATGTTTTGATTAAAAGAGCAATATTTGAAGAATGAAAGATCAGAATCTGTCTTACAAAATAAAGGATGTCTGTTTTGCGTATCTTATGTAAATGGTATCTACAGAAGGATCAGACTGTGAAAGTGGTGAAAATGAAGTTTGTTTCTGGGCCTTCTGCTGACACGATGACAACTTACTGCCTATTTGGATTTCCAGTGGAAATTGGATTGCTCTATTGTGTTTTATATGTTACTTTATGTATAAATCCACCCTAGAAAATTGGGCCATTGCTGAAAGTGGGATCCATGCTGGCTTTATATTGATTTATTGAAAATTTGGAATTCCTAAAACTCAGCCTATGCCATTTATTGTGTTGATGCTATGATGGATTCCATTTAATATGATGGTCCCCTTTTACAAAATGAATCTGTGCCATCTAATACTCTTTAAAATACAGTGGTGTCATTCAATTTATGTTGGGCATTCAAATGTGCCCATATTGAACCAAATAATCACTACAATAAGACAGAGAAGGCCACATAAATGATAACTTTTAGTATCCGATGAATGAAATCCCAATTCTTTCTAAATCCAAGTCATTCTAAACTTGCTAAAGGGATTTGTGGTTTATTGGATCTTGCCGTTTTGTTACATTGTCAAATGGATTGGTTGCCTCTCACCCTCAATATTTTGAATGAGATTTTTTGACAGATTTTTTGTTAGTTGTCTTCTCCAGACTCCAGTTTATTTAAAGAATGAAAAGGATTTGGGTGAATGACATGGGTAGAGGGGGCCAGTGCTGTGTGTCTTATACTTGAACAACTATTATGTGTGCTTATGTGCACTTGAGTGTGTATTAGATGGCTTATCCAACAGCATTGATGTATATTTGTTCCTTACTAATTTTTTAAAATGGGAAGAGAGAATTACAATTTGTTAAATTCCCACTCTTCATCTTGTCAGGACATTTTGGAAGTAGTATAAATAAATCCCTTTACTCTTACGTTTGGTGTGCAAGAAGATTGATGCTTGTGGAAAAATACTATGCAAGGGAAATCAACCTTTTAACTACTCTGATTTTTTTCCCCCATAAAAAGTAGGCTTGCTGTGTGTATATTATGCAATACTACTTACTATTGTCAACTTAATTATCAGAGACACCATATCCAACATGACAATGCTCCTCTTTTCCCTCATTTTTATTTTCCATCTACGTGAAAATTTTGTGTTGACAAATTGATGCTTGGAGGAGGCTTGCAAACACTTACTGAATATTGTTTTTTATTTTATGATCCAATGATTGAAGGTGAGAATATTGTGATCAACTTGATGGCAGGAATTAGTCTATGTTTTCAGACTTCTTGAGTGGATTCTTACATTAGTGTTCCATGAGTTGTTTGGTTGTTTTATAGAAATTTTTTTATTTAATAATAAAGGAGTCATTTAGTATGGAAACTGCTACAATATGGGAAAACTTCCACAACCATGACTATATCTTTTAAAGATTAGATGTGTTTTCATACTAAAATCTCTTCCTCTCCGACAGGTTGTGGAGGTCTCAACTTCTAAGACTGGTAAGCATGGTCATGCTAAATGTCACTTTGTTGCAATTGACATCTTCAATGGAAAGAAGCTGGAAGATATTGTTCCCTCTTCCCACAACTGTGATGTATGACTTTTTATTTATTTTTATTTGTATTTATCTGTGTATTATTTCTGCGATACTAAGATGTATATCTTTAATTTGCAGGTTCCTCATGTCACCCGTACTGACTACCAGCTGATTGATATCTCTGAAGATGGATTTGTATATTCATATTTTCCATTGCTTTATTGCCTCACTAATTTTGATGAATTTTAGTTTAATAGTGCTTTTCTTAATGTTTCAGGTGAGTCTGCTGACTGAGAATGGTAATACTAAGGATGATTTGAGGCTTCCAACCGATGACAATCTGCTCACACAGGTTAATTGACTTGATTTTCTTGTTTTCATTGCTGGAATTGGTAGTTCTGGTAGATGTAGTCTTTGATTCATTGTTTTGTCTCAAACCTCATTGTCCATTTAATTAATGATGATGTAAAGTCCTGATCGAGTTGACAAAACTCAACTGGACCTGACTTCTTGCTGAGTTCGGATTCAACTCATAATAAACTTAGATCTTCAATGAGTTTTGAGCCTAGTCAAATTCCAAAAAACAAAAAAGGTTGATTATGTTGAATATATATATATATATATATATATATATATATATATATATAT
>JAESVK010000964.1:2103894-2134159 GCA_017140935.1 Hamamelis virginiana
CCCCCCCCCCAAGACTAGTGGGAGAACAGAGCACTACACAGGGATCATGGTTCAAAGTCTGGGCCGAGACTGAGATAATTGGGTCGAGTCATCTAGGCTTGGGCAAGGACCAAGACGAGAACCCGAGTCAAATATATGAAGAGAAATCACATATTTTCATTTCAACCAAGATCTTCGTCTTGTCTTAGTCGAGATCTCGGTCATCTCTTTTCATCTTGATCGATATCTCCGTCATTTCATTTCATCTCGACAGATATCGCCGCCGTTTTGTTTCATCTCGGTCATCACGTCTCGTCTCAGCCAAGATCCCAGTCATTTCAACATATTTATTGAATTTATAAATTAGTCTTTTTTTATTATTTTTAAGGAGCAGTTCTTTTATGATATTCAGAAAAACAACCTAACACTTCATTTGTACAAAAAATAGTGGTTTAACTTTTACCAACAATTATATTCTTTTTAAAAAGTTAAAATTTAACACATTATTCCATGATACCGTATCGTACTAGCGCTTATTTTAAGGTTTCTTATAATATTCTACCCCCTAAGTTATTAATTTTTGCTTATTTGATGATTTCAATGTATTTGTTTTATTTTTTGGATTTTCTATGATTTTTTTGAATTTTTTTAAACATTCCTTCATGCCTAAAGTTGTATCTCGGACGAGATGCAACGAGATGTTTGTGACCAAGACATCCGCGATCGAGACGCGATGATGTTCGCAACTGAGATGTCCATGACTGAGACGTCTACGACTGAGACGCGATAACGTCCGTGACCGAGACTTTGAACCATGACAGGGATGGGTAGTTGTACCAAAATGAAACATAAAGTTAGATCAACGGTTTTATGAATTACGTTCATAATAAAGAGGATAAAATAATTTTCGAACATTTGAAGGATTAAGTAAATTAGAAATGCCAATCTGATTTTGGGTATGTTTTTCATTTAAGAATTATGCAATAAACAGCTATGAATTTGATGGACCAATTGACTGGATTTTTTTTTCTTTTAACTTCTAAATTTTGAGTATCTTTTTCATATAAGAATCATGCGATAAATAGCTAAGAATTTCTGGACCAATTGGTCAGTTTTTTTTACTTATATTTTATGAGAAATGTTTATTATAAAATATGAATAGGAAAACAAATTTGGTCTAGGTTGAAATTGCCCCCTTTCCCTCTGTTTTTGATGTTGATGATGTAGTTACTCTTTAAACCACTATATCTCAATTCAACAGAGCCTTGAACCTACTTGTGTTTGGCTACACAAATCCTTTGTCTCCATTTATCTCTGTTTAAGTTCATATCCACTTTTAATTCCTTGGTAGTCATGCTGTTCTTATCACTTCTAAATTGCTAATCATGTTCTTTTTTGGCCGGCCTTTGTCCTTTGTCAACTTCTTCAATTACTCTTTAAACCACTAGATAGGGGTGTGCGTGGGTCGAAAGTAAAATCACCAACCAACCCGCCCTTGGTGGGTGGCTAATCCTGCCAACCAACCTGTACACCTTAATAATCGGCGGGTTCGTTGAATATATGGGCAAATTTCAACTACGGTTTTGATGGGTTGGGCGGGTCAAGCCATACTATTTTTTATTTTTATTTTTTTTATAAACACCTAAAGTCCCTTAAAGCATTTTAACAAGCAAATACATCTCAAATTCTTATCTAACAATGCAATATTGTGTTCTTTAATGACTAAAATATAATCCAAACAATTCTTCAAACACTAATAAACTAAAGTGCCAAAATAAATTACCCTACAACAATAGAAGCTACTAACTAGATACATAATAAGAAAGGTTCTTTGTTATTCAAAAATCTTACAAACTTGCATATGTTCTCACATTCAAAATTCCAAGCATATCCAACAAAATTAGTGCATCTTCAAATTATCATAATAAAGATCTCTAAAGAAATTTAAAAAAAAAAAAAAAAAAAAAAAAACTCAACTTGCAAGCATGTCTAATTATTAAAAGGACTCATTAAAATGCCATAAGAAACACCAGATTAACAGTCTCATTTTCAAGGTTATGTTTAATACAATGAATTCCTTGTGTTTTAAACACACAATGAAGGATTTAGAGGATATCTACACAATGCACAACACAATCATTTTTTAAAAAAAAAAAATTAAATTATAAATCCATAATAGTGTGAAATATTATATGAAGAATTTGCACAAGATAAAAAATTAGAATCCCAATGCTTTTAAAATCAAAACAATCAACTAAATAACTAACCAAGAGTACCCAATTCCCTCAAGTCATTCAAACTTTAGGGTTTGTATTTTGTAAGTTTAAATTAGTATAATAAAATTTATTTATATAAATATATTATTCATTTGTATAAAATTAGTTGGGTCTAGGGCGGCGGGTTATCATCTCTGCACCTGCCACCCAACCCACCTAACTGCGGGTTGCGGGTGGGTCGGGTCCAGCGGGTTCTAGCGGACCCCTACCACTAGATTTGTTTGGTTTTGAATGTTGGTTATTTTTGAATTAGGTAGAATCTATCTTATTTGTTTCTTGCTTTAGTATAATAGACTGTTATATTGAGTTGAATTGTTTTATCATTCATATGTAGAATTAGTAACTCGGTGCTCTTTTCTGTTGGATCAAATTCTCTCGTCTTTTTACTTCATTTCATATCAGTAAATAAGATTCTTTCTAAATATCTTGTTGATGGAGTTTGAGTAGAAAGATTGTGTCCAGGGGATATGAGTTTTTACATCTACTACCTTCAGGGTGTAAACTGATATAAATCTGTGTTTAGGATTATTGTGGTGAGACTTGTTTCTTAGCTTTGTAGTTACACATCATTATTTTTATAGAGAAATGCAATATATCAGTGTAGGCCATCCAATTGTATACTAATTCAACAATATTAGAATGTAATAATAATTTGATTTGGGCACCAATATAATTCCTGTTCTGTATTTGCGCACTCCACCATCACATTTATTTTTCTTTGACTGGCACTGTTCTGTGGGTCATATCTCATACAGTTTTTGTTTTATGTTGGTCCAAGTTTTTCTGACCGCTAATGGTCATGTTTGTTTCACTTGTATACACAGATCAAGGATGGATTTGGCGAGGGGAAAGATCTGGTTGTGACTGTGATGTCTTCTATGGGAGAGGAGCAGATCTGCGCCCTCAAGGACATTGGTCCAAAGTAGTTTCCCTGGATATGCACAGGGAATGCTCAAGGCCTTGAAATGTTGAAGAAAAAAAACTAGTAGTAGCTTACTGAGGGGATTTTATTTTGGGTTTGACAAGTGGGGGTCACCATTTTAGGGAACAAACGCTAGCCTACTGGTTCCTTGATATGATATGGCCTCTTACCTATAAGTCGAGGATGCGGTTATTTTATTTTTGTTCTTCTCCTGTTTAATTACTGCGTGATCCATGCCCTGTTTAATTACTGCATGGGGAAGTTGAATTTGGCATCGAAGACTGTATATACACTGGGCAGCTTTTGTCGTTTCCAAGTTGCAATATTTACGGTTAAAAAAGAAAAAAAAAAAGAAAAAAAAGATGGTGGTGGTTTGTTTGTTTCTCTTTGATTCATTTCAGTCTGTAGGCGTAGGCTTATGCTTATGCAGTGACATATATCTTCAGGTGGCTCGTAAGGCCTTTGTAGCCTTGCGTGTGAGTCAAATTCTAATTCTAAGTGTGTGTGTGTGTTTGAACACTGGAATGGATTTACCAACTACGAGACCAGCAGAAACATTCGACTCTGCTGCAATGTAATATCCTCTTCGGGAAACAAACCCTAATACCTCAACAAATTCAAATCTATAAAAAATCAAGAACCAAAGTCTTCTCAAACCCGATTATTTACAACAAAAAACTCGTTTAAAACAAAAAGCATACAAATTACAATTCAAGAAAATCAATCAAAAGCAGTAACTACAAATGAGCAAAATAAAATTATATAATTAAACGGGAGCCTCATCAAAAACCCATTACTTTACACTAAAAACCCATTTATATAAAATCATCTTTCACAAGGATATAACTTTTCCTCATTATTGTTACTGCTTGATTGTTCGATAATGTGAGACAGTTGCAACATAACGTCCCATCTCCTGTGAAGATGTAACTTTTGTTTTCTCTCAAATTTGACTTATGAGAGCATTTTTAATGTTGTGCCATATGAGGTGTCATTGTCAAAATTTGGTATTAGCACATAAATAAAATGCTCTTATGGTATGTCAAATTTTGACAATTACATATAAAGTTGTCAAATCTAGCACATCAAATGACAAATGTCATTTCTGCCATGTCATACTTTTTTTTTTTTCCAAAAAGTAAAAAATGCCAAAATATAGTATTAATTAATGCATTGAAGCACTATGTACTAAAATTTGGCATTAATGCCATTTAAGGTGCCAAATTTTGATATTCCCACATGAAATGACATTATTGCATTGGAGATGTTATGATCGCGGTATAACATAGAAGGATTGTTTCTTTCTTAAATCCCAAATTCTACAAATATTATCCTCACCACCAGTGGCTAAATGATAACCCATAAACAGAGGCTTAACATGGCCTTCCAAAAGCAAGAATAGTAGAATCCAATCCACAAGAAGCTGCTAAAGATCCATCATTAGTGGAAAGATAACCCATAAACACTCTTATTATGACCACCTTGAATAACCAACTCCACAGCAGCAGAGGCTCTCGCTAAATGATTGTTTACAGGAGAAAATGCAATATCCCTCCTACCTTCTCTGTGTCCATATAAATTTATTTTGAATATATATTAACAAGACCAATGATAGTTTTTTTCTTTTTTCTCTCTCTTTCTTATTTTTTCCCAAAATGACAAGATTTTATTGCTAAAAAATAGATTACAAACATAAATCCATCTCCAATAATGGAACCAACCAATCTGGATGGGATTCAACTTCTAATGGGCATTGTTTGTTCACATGAGAACATCAACTTCTGCATACAAATTCGTATTTTAATATTTCATGATCATTTTCAAGGATAGTTACAGCTCGAATCAATGCTTCCCATATTCCATATTCTGTGAGTGTACGTCCCAGCTGCTACTAGGTTTCTATTTCGAAAATCGGATGACCGTCCCAAGCCAGTCATCAGGTATGCTGCCTTTCAATTCTCCACTTAGGGCCCTTAAGGAGTGGATTGTGGCTGCCTGTTTCCACACCCCCAAAATATATATATATATATATATATATCAGTGCTCCCTATTGAGTTGCAAAAATCAAGAACCAAATTGTTTGAAAGTTTCTGCCTTTACAATGCAACCCCTAGGCTATGTTACTCGGACTCTTCGTTACACTCCAAAGGTACTCGCACACGATACTTGGACAAAAATTAGGATACTTCTGCCAAATAGTTCAAAATAATGGAAAATCTTTCAAAAGTAGACAAATCCGACATTTAGACATGCACACCCCAGACTAGTACCTGAGTCCACGTAACATAGCCCCTAGATCATGGCTCAAGTGCTAACAGAATGGAGTCGGGATAGGTCTGGGATTTAAATCTCATGTAGCAAGCAATAAATAAATAATATTACCTTCACAATGTAGACATCAATTCCAAGTTTTGCAATCATTGCAGCTTCTAATATCTTGGTCAACATCCCCCCAGTTGTATCATGGGCTGCCACAGTTGTCTTAACTGTTGACACAAACACATTTAAAGTTCACTCAATTACAAAAACCACAGTACACCCTCTACCATACACCCAACTTCATAAAACTTGGAAATCTATGGTTTAAAAAAAAAAAAAAAAAAAAAAAGGTGATTGATAAATATACCATTATCACAGTATACTACCTTCCATCCAGATTTAGATGCATGTATTGTACAAAAGCCAAATCAGATTCTGACAGAAACCAAAGCATAATGGCAGAATGGATACGCCATGGAATTGAATCAGTTTATTTTGTTTTCTATTGGGCTTCAAGGCAAAAACCCATCTGCTAGAATTTGGAGACTACACAGATAATGGAGCCCTCATCACAGATGATATTGTGAGCAATTTGAAAGAAGTCATATAATGAATATCTTATAAATGCCTATGGTTTGAATCGCTACTAAAACAATGGACACATTCAAATGACACCAAAAAATAAATAAATGGAATCATTTGAAATACTATGTACAAAGACTACAAACCTATTTTGTTTTCATATGTCCTGATTCCCCATGAAAATAGTGAATTAATAAAAGTTGAAGTATCTTAACTGACCTTGCTTATTCATGTCTTGTAAAGTTGGTTTTACTACAGACCAGCTTCCATCTTCATTGACAGCTGTAATAGTTGAAAATTCAGTTACGCCAGTCCAATTTGACAAATCAATCAAAATGTTTAGAGTATCATTTATGTACAGTATATAGGGTTTAAATTGAGTGCTCACCAATCTCCCTTAAGAGTACAGCATCAGGTTCGGTTGGTGGACGGTCATATACCCCCAAAACATCTGTCTTCAATCCACGTTAACGTTTAAAATTAAAGAATCATGCATATTATGCATCTCTATGAGATTGTGTCAAACATGAAAAATATGAGAAGTCAAACTTGACTCATTTATACATGTACCTGATGAGGGCCTAGTTATACTTGTGCACCTAATGCAACAAAATAAAACATCATTCTAATGTTTAGAGGTTTCTTACAAAAGCAGAATTAACTTCAGTCTCTCCCTTTAAAAACTGTATTATCACCGTTAATTGGTTTCACTGCTTGTTTATTTGGCATGAAGTCGAGGCTTTCCTTAGCACTATGGAATATTGATCGAGACAAGAAACACCCAACTATCAGATGGTTGAAATCATTTATTTTCAATGATAATCATTTGTTGATCAGGTGATTATGAATTGAATGTGGTAAATTGACCCATATGAGACTATGAGAGTCATTAAGATCTGGTGTACATAGACAAATGGAATTTAAACCAGGGAAAAAAAAAAAAGAAGTTACGAAAAGCATCCCCTACCACCCTACCTGCATAAGTAAGTAAATGAGAAGATGTTTCGCAACACATTTATTCCCTATAGAATTTCTTGGATTTAGAAAAGAACTGAAAAAATAATCAAATATATTTCAAAATATTAAAAACTTGAGAGTTATGTATGGCATGTCAATCACACTTGGACATAGCAGTCAACTTCTTTTCTTGTTTTAGACATTATATATACCAAAAGTTTAAACAAACATGATATAATATTATCATCTAGAAAAATTGTGTAATTTATTGATTAAAAAATGAGTCTTTTAAATTTAACATAATCAAATTTAAATGAAATGGTTTCTTATGTTTAACTTAATGTGATAACTACTGCACATTCATGTGTGATACCATGTCTTTTTTGTTTTCATTTTTTGGTTTCAATGCATCTACCTCTAGGTTACACAGATGGCACAGCAAATTGTAATAATAATAATAATGATGATGATGATGATGATGATGATAATGATGATGATAATAATGACATGGAAACCACTACATATATGTATACACATACATCTACCATCATTAAACTAATTTCTATAATGAAGGAAGAACTGTATTTCACTATGTCCAAGGAATGTCATCACTGTGCTCATGACTTGGGACATTAGAAAACTATTGACAAGGACATAACATCTCCATGCTTCTTCTTTTCATTCTGTTGTTTCCTTATGTGAGTGAGTCCATAGTCTTGAGGATTTTAAACCTAATAGTTTGATCACAAGCCTCTACATGATCATCTCTAAAGTTCTCCCATTCTTGTTAGTTGGTTATCCTTCAAATCATCTCTATTTAGTTTGATTTTGTCAAAGGGAGACCAATAGTTAATTACATTCTTGGCTAATACAGAAACGATGAGGATATGGCCAAGGATGATGCATGCGTATCACAGATACGTATTGGTATTCAACACATGTCTGTCACGGACACTGCTCCTTTTTAGAAGTGTGTGCTTCTTAGATGTACCAGATCATATGCATGTGTTCAATCTTCAAGAGAATGAAAAAGATATATTCCATGGGTAGTGGATACGAGAAAAACAACGTAGTCAGGCTTTAATTGTGCTGCAAGATGACGTATGATTACATCTCCACTCAATATAGTGCAGCCCTGATCAAAGCAAGTGATTAAGTCCATGTCAATACCAATTAACAATGACCAAAAAACTGATCAACTTTACTCAAAAAGAGACCAAACCAGTGAGTCATCCAGTACAGCATCTCCATGCAGAACCTAGAAAAGCAAATGATGATCAATAATATATTATGCTATTTCTACTTAAATTAATACATGTCTTAACACATAAATGCCAAAAATAAATAAATTAATTAATTAAAACCAACATAATATGCAAATGTCTCATATACACAGTATTACATAGGATATTCTGTCACAGCACATATGAACTGATTTATTTTAAAAATCTATTTGTGTATAGAATATGTCAGAGAGAAATCCTTGAGTTCTCTTCCAATCCAATATAAATATGATGTTGTTCAACACGAGTCAATCTGACATCTAGAATTTCATGCAAGAAATATGTCCTATATAGTAGCTTATTCCAACTATCAACTTGTATATTCTGCCACTACTCCCTCAGAGTCACACACACAAATAAGCTTTTATATTTAATCATATATCTAAGATAGAGTTCATCTCATGAAGGTCTATATCAGTAGCACATGGATGCCTTGAACGATATGATTTTCCAACTTTTGGAGTTTGATTTCTAGTTTTGTTTACTCTTGTTTTTTTTTTTTTTTGTTGGCTAATATGATATTGAAACTTAATATTCCACTTCCATAAATACAAAATTCACTGAAGACAGCTAGACGCCAAGGCCTAATTTCTCAGTATGCCCAATTAGTTACAGTTGGCATTCTTCTATAACCAGCTAGCACATCAAAAAGGTTACATAAACTTAACAGTCTGCCAATGACTGCCTTTATACAGCATTACTAGAACCCTCTCTACACTGGGGTAATTAGAACATGCCATTTAGCAATTTAAAAAGTCTGAAACCTTTCCATTATATGAGGCTTTCCCTTTCCGTTGGTTTCAGAAGATCAAAATGTGAATATAATACATGTCACCATTGTCAAAAGAAAATCATATGATTTTGAGAAATTGGCATTCCTTGTCTAAGTATTCTATCTACATGCCAAACTATTTATATAAATTCAAGAACCAGATTTTCATATATTCAGAAAATACTTCTGAGGCAGTTTTCCGTCTCCAACTTTTGAGTACTGCTGCAATCTACGACTTTTCACTTGACAAGCAAGTGAAGTGGGAAAATGAAAAACAAGTCAAATAGGATGAATGTGTAGGTAATACAATAAGATAAATTTCAGTAACACAGAATATTTACAAGCTCAGAGAAAAAAAAAAAAGAAACATAGAGGCCATTAAAACTTAAAGTTTAGCTTATAAAAAATTGTATCAACATGACCATTAGCATTGTATAGTATAAAGAACAACAAAATTATCAGATATAAAATTTAAGTCTCAATTTAAATCAAAGAATTCAAACGTACAGGTACAAATCCGGAATCAATAGCCTTAGCCACCATAGAGACATCAGCCGAGGCTATCTGCAAATATGCAAGATTCAAAGTTTCAAGTTGATGGATTACAGGTTAGAAAGATATTATAATCAAAAAGAAGGAAGAAAAATAAAAGAATAAGTCCCTGCAATTAATGCATAAAATCTAATAGATATGGTCTCTCTGAATGCTTCTCACATTTCTTTCACAAGTTGACCATCCGCATGAAAATGGAGACATTCCAATAGACGGAATACCCTCTGCAAGAAAAGCACAAAATTTTGTAAGAGTGATGCATTATAGTCCATAGAGACATATCACAGCTTAAAAGTAGGGCTGGCCAAGGAGATAGCAGCAATCATTTCAATGGGAAGATCAATTAACTCTTAACAGGTTAGGGCAGATCATAATTTCTCAGAGGTCATTAATCAATTTCATACAGAAGAGAAAATATATGCTTATGAGATGTCGGAGCAGGAAGAATTCTACAGAAACTGCATAGTTTTCAAATGAATAATTGCTGAAATCACAAATTCATCTTTCCTGCTGGCATGCATAAATTTTGGATTATTGTATCAATTCAAAAAATAATACAAAACATGAAAGAATTAGAAGGAATAGAGATTAGTGTGAGTCACACTGCAACATGACAGGGTCAGCAAAGATCCAACCTTAATAATGTTGTAATAAGAACTCCATGGAAACCAGATCACTTGGTTGTCAGATAGCCAACTTTGTGATAGTTAATTTTGAAGCAAAAACTTGACATATAAAAACAAATTTATAGCATTTCTCACACTTTTTCAGAGATAAACATAGACATAATATGGTTGACTTCAATTGCCCAGCAAAGAAGAGATGCAAACAATGTACAGAAACAGATAATAGAAACAATTGAATAACAGTTATATTGCAATATCTAGATCTGTACCTCTGGCTAGTGCTCTGACAATTTCAAGATTTAGGGATGTAACCTGAAATGGTTTTAAAAAAAATAGCTAAATATGGAAATAGACGAATATCCTCATTCCATTAATAATCTGTAAGAGACCCATGAAATAAACTCAGAACAAATTAAGCAAGATAAGTGAAAATGAAACTCGATGAATGAATATTCAACTCTATGGTTGAAAGCGGGTCTCAACAACAAATTTAGCAAAGCCTTAATCCCAACTACTGGGGTTCGGCTTGAAAGGAAGTCTGACTGAGAATATGAAAGTCCAAATTGCTAAAGATCTACCTAACCAACCACTTAGCAAAGTCTTAATCCCAACTACTGGGGTTCGGCTTGAAAGCAAGCCTGACTGTGAATATGAAAGTCAAAATTGCTAAAGATCTACCTAACCAACCACTAAAGTAAAATAAACCAGCACTGGGAGCCAATATTTTCTCAATCTCTGAAAATGGCTCAAATAGAGCATCAGAAGTAACTCCCAAAACAATAGGAAGCCAAGATAATGATCTGAAACCAACCCACTTCATATTTGAGATTCAGTCATATATTCTACCAAATATCCAGTAATAAATCAGAAAAATAAAATAAAAAATGGAAGAAACACGTTAATCTGTCACAGTTTTGTGCAATGATTTGAAAGGTTGGCAGAGATAATACTGACAGAATGTAGACCCTTTGCTACATATGTAAACTAAAAATCTTAGTTTAAAAAACTAAAAGAACATCAATAATAAGATATTCAACTTTTGAAAACAGCCACCTTGTAGAACTGAGGTGAGATCATTATAAAACATGTCAAGCATTATCACCCAATTGAGGAAGGACTCATATGGCTCCAAAAGAATAAGCTATTTAGTGAGGGTCAGTGCTTAAAAATTCCAAGTTTGTCTCCAATTTTATACTTAGGGCCCGTTTGGGTTAGCTTTTGCTAAAATCAATTTTGGAGAAAAATTTCTTCACATATCTCTTTAAGGTCAAGCTCAAACCATGTTTTGACATATTAAAATTTCATACTTGTAGCAAAAGATAGCAAAAGTTATGAGGCCACAACTTTTACTCCAATCACTTCTAGCATGAAAATTTTCCCATCCATTCTATCATTTCTCAAGTTGCCCAAAAGTGATTATCACCCCATCGCTTTAGATCAAGTGGAATTTTAAGCTCCGAAAGTGATTTTCAAAAAAGTTAACCAAACAGGCCCTTAATTATCCAATTCTCTTCTAATTAACCATGTCACAAGTGTTTTATAGCACAAAATCTTCATGTGCTCCCAATCAATTAAAGACCACCACATGTTCCCTATCAATGATAAACTTGTCTCAGAAGTGAACTCCTAAACGCATCTGATCAAAGACATGGTCTAGGCTCCTAAGCTTGATACATGCCCCCCACATGCCATATGTACATTCTCCTCTTTCGTTGCTATGGTGCAGGGCTAGGCGAGGATATGCTTATTTGGAGCATATGACCATAGCCCCGCAAATCGCTATCTTGAGTGGATGCCTGCAACTCAAGCAGACACTCATGTCTTCATGAATGCTCACAAAGTGGATGATCACAGAAACGATAGAGGCTCATACAACGATGGAAGCTAAGGTGAGCAAACCCCACCGAGGTTCCCCTTGGGATGCTGCTAAGCAATGGGCCTTGACACTTGATGCCTTAGGGGCAAGGCCCAAGGAGCTCAATCTAAACTTGGTGCTTAAGGCAGGATCACTTGACGAGAACTTTGCCTCATTGGGATGACTTGAGGTTTTAGCCCAGTGGCTCGAGTAGAGGCTCACTGAGGTAGAGATCACTTGAGGCCATCTCCCTCTACCTAAACCTATATGGGAGTAAATGAATATGACATGTCTCCAGACACATGTTACTTGCAACGTAGGACACGCTTCGCAGTCGTTGACCCGCCAAGAAGGTGTAGTGCATTCATGCACCACCTGAACCACAGAAATGGAAGGTGATCTTGCAGGCTCTGCACCTCATATGCTCCAAAGCCATGCTATTGGTTCAAGCCTCCAAGCCCAACTACCACAACATGGTGAATCACTAAGGTGGTAGATATTATATAGTAGGCTGTAGGCCTGCACCCTCCAGGACCTCAAGCCATCTTATTGGCTAGGCTGAAGAGCCAACTTACCATCCAGCTGGAGCACGCCCCATCTTCTCCTATATAAGGCCCAAAAGGCCTTATTTGGAGGGCATGATAGGCACATAGGGGACATCCCAACAGAAAAAGGATATCTCAATGACTGTCCTGGGGACCTCCTTTGGACTGAAATCTAAGACTCCATATCTACCCACTAACTTCTCCTTCACTTTACTTTCAGGTTGCCTACCTTAGGTTAAAGACACTCTTGTGTCCCCATCACTACACATGGCCAGCCTCTCTGACAACCCCACTCGTAAGTTTCCTTGTAAACAACAAGTAAATGCATTGACTGCGCTATAAGAAGAACAACATGCATGATTCAGACCACTACAACTGCAGAAAGGTTTGATAAATTTGCAGAACATAGAAAGAAAACAACATTAGGAAGAAGCAAAAGGTAAAAGCATTAAATCTTACAGAAATGCGTGTAGCAACAAAACCAGCCTTAACAAGATGTTGGTTTAATCCTCCTTTGTGAACCCCAGATTTGCTAGCCTGAAAGTGCCCAAAAGAACCTAATGCCAGCAGTGAAAATGTAGCCATAAACTTTGAGGAAAAAAAAAAAAAAATTCTAAATATGTGGGGCATCACATCAAAAAATTAACTCCAACTTTGAAGGGACCATGAGCTTATCAGATTAAAATACTTATCCAGTACTGAAAACAGGAAATGAGCTTATCCTGCTCTTTTGTTAATGGCATAAGGCCATGTTCTTCATACGGAAAGCAGCTATCCAATACTTATTCATCCAAAATTCCAAACTCAATGTCTCCAATCCTAATGATACCAAGTGAAGTTTCAAATATATTTTAAAAAATACTTCCTCCGCCCTATTTTATGTGACTACTTTGACAAAACACATGATATAAGAAATGCTATTAATTCTTTGAATTTTTCATATTTTTAACTATGTGTTCCAATATTACCCTTCTTTTGAAGAAATGCAATTAATGCTTTGAATAACTTTTTCTTTCTCTTCTTAATTTGTGTTAGAAATGAACTTTTCATTTGATAAAAGGCCATAATGGGAAAACCACTTTAATTTATAGTTTGAACAGTCACAGTGATCAAATATTTTGGAGCATCCCAAAATGGAAAGATGGTCACATTAAAAGGGACGGAGGACAAAAAATATCAGAAGGATGCATAAATCATGAACCTGCTCCATGAATGACAATAAAATTGCTTGAGTCCACAGATGGTTGATCTCTAAAATCATCTCCACAAGAACATGTATCTGAAATTCCAGGCCGCTTGCTCCAATCCATCCCAAGAACCTTAACAGAAGAACTCGAAATCATTGTTTGCCTCAGCTGTAACGAAACTGTTTCAAGATTTTCTTCATTTATCTTCTCTATCTCATTTTTGCAAGTAATTGCTGCACCTCCTGAACTCAAACCAAAAACATCTATCAATAATCTGAAAAAAAATACATATATACACACACACACATTAATGATCTAGTCCACATATGCTATTATAAGCTTATGTCCACATAAAGTCCATAGATTATTGTGTGATGCATATTTTGAAAAACTGACCGTTGGATTAGATACTATACTTATACATGTCATGTACGCCAAAAATCACACGGATCCATGGTTCAAAGTCGCGGTCGCGGACGTCGTCGCGGACGACTCGTCGCGTCTCAGGCGAGATGCAATTTTAGGCATGAAATAATGTTCAAAAAAATTTAAAAAAATCATAGAAAAATCAGAAAAAATCAGGCAATCAAATTGGAACCATCAAACAAGTAAAATAAATGGCTTAGAGTGCATGATATGACTTAAAACATAAAAAAAGGCGCTAGCGCACTATTGTAGCATATGTATATTATTAGCTTTTTCATGATTTATGATTTACCACATCATATATTATTAGCCTTTTTTTGTGCTTACAAAATTGTTTAGATAATCTTGTTTTTCTAAAAATTAGAATAAATGTAATTTTGTACAAAAAAATTATTTGATTAGTTACAAATTTCGTAATCTGTTTTTTTAAATAAAAAATTACTTAGTGTACATATAATTTTTGTGGCTTACCATTTTTTTTACCATTATTCCTACCATCCGCTTTTAAAACACCAGTATCGATTTAATATTTTGAGAAACCAACCGTTGGATTAGATATTTTTTAAATGTATATCATGTATGCAAAAAATCAAATTGATCCAACGGTTGGTTTCTGAATTATGTTACTGTGAAAAATTATTTTAATTAGAAACATTGCAGCTTTTTAAAGTGAGATATTTTAAAATATGACAGTTGGTTCAATGTGATTTTTGGCATGTATGACTTGTATAAGAAGAGTATCTAATCCAATAGTCGATTTCTTAAAATAGCCAATCGACAGTAAAAATAATGGTAAAAAAATGATAAATGGAAATTAAACAATAATATAATAATATATTTAATTGAAAAATAAAATTATAAATTATAAAATTAATTTTTATGGATCTTATAAAATAATAAAATATTAAAAACCAAGATATTTAATCAGGGTTTAAAATGTCAAGATATTTATAAGGGTTTGATATTTAAAATGTCAAACCCAAAATATTTAATGACATAAAATCTGAAAATCAAGATATTTATAAGGAATTAAACCACCTCCCTTTCTCAAGAAGCTAAGTCGCACGCAGGAGAACAGACTACAGAGTCGCACCACTTGGGGACCTCGATGCCTTTCTCACCGGCGCAGGTTCACAGCAGCAGGTTCGTAGCAGCAGGTCCACAGCAGCGGGTCCAGTCGCAGGTTCGCAGCAGCAGACCAGCAACCCTAGCCTCCCTTTCTCACCAGCGCCAGCCAAGAAGACCTCCAACCAGTGGGAATCGCTCACAGAGACAGAGAAGAAGAATGAGATGAAGGGTCAAGGGTGGTCAAGGGTGGGTTTAGGGTTTCTCGGCAGTTGCAGCTCGCAGGGGATTTGCAGGGCTTCTTGACAGTCGTAGAGGTAAAGACAAGTTCATCTCGGCTGAGACGAGACGAGAAGCCGAGATCACGGTAACTCGTCTCGTCTCGGCCGAGATATCGGCCGAGATGAACGAGTGTTCTTCTATTCGCCGTGAATTCCAACTCGGGACGAAATCTCGTCCAGGTGAACTCCGAGACCTGGTTGACTCGTTCGAGTCATCTCGGAATCGCCCGATACTTTGAACCATGCACGGATCCAACTGTTAGTTTCTCAGAAGTGTCACTCAGAAAAACTGTGACAGTTTTCAGCAGTCACAGTTTTTCATAGCTATATTTTGAAATTCTAACATTGGATCACCGTGATTTTTGGCGTGCACAACATCCATGAGTACAGTATCTAATCCAACGGTCAATTTTCCAAAATATGCATCTTAGAATAATCTATAACCTTCATGTGGACATAACTTATATCAGCATATGTGGACTAGATCATTACTATATATATATATATATATATATATATATATGCAACTTGTTTATCGTCCTCTTTTCTTAGTTATTGTTGATAAACTTTAAAACATATACCTTGCCATGTGGCCAGAAATATAAAAATATATATATGCATGTTGACATCTCATACTTGCCACCTCATTCTTATAATACACCTTATGTCACTTAGTAGATAAGCTAGCTAATAAATAAAAAACTAAGTATAGAACATTGCATTGGGGATATTACACCCCCCAATTTGCATGTATAGGGGATAATACCCCCCCCCCCCCCCCAATATGCATATTGCCTCTTGATAAGTTCTTGGACATGTACAAAATGAAGGTACATTGTCTCCTTTGATCCTACATTGTCTTGTAGGATACTGCATTTGCTTTGATAAGCATGAAAAAACCTAAGTGTAGGATATTGAATAGGGGATACTACACCCCCCAATATGCATTTTACCTCTTGATAAGTTCTTGGACACGTACAAAATAAAGGTACATTGTCTGCATTGATCCTACATTGTCTTATAGGTTACTATATTTGTCTTGGTAAGCATGAAAAACAACCAAATGTGGAACATTGCATAGGAGATTTGCCTAGGTTGGCTAAATCAAACAGGCCACAAATAGCTCGACGGCTCAATAAGGATCCGATGTGCAATGGCATCACCACCCTCATGTATACATTCCCTACACGTATCCGCTGCATCTTCATAATGTGAAAGATTCCTAGAGATACATAATGACTAAAAATGAGAGAGTCGAGAGACCCAACGAGGACTCTCTCTCCCAAGATTGCGTAAAGGAGGATTCTTCTCCAAGATCCTTGATGATAGCTTATTAATACTGATAATTGACATTATATTTGGTTATTAGTACAAATATGCATAGTTATTTCCTTCGTTTTAGATGATTTCTTGAACTTGTTTTATTTGTATGTCATTAAATGCAATTTGAAGCAACTATGAAAGCATAGGGAGTTAAATAAGTAGTAAAAGTGCATTGCGGTAGGAAGATTGAAGACAATACCTATTAGGACTGGTCTAGCCTGTGGATAAAAGCTTTAATCAGGATTTTAGTAGTTTTAGTTTCCTTTTTGGACTAGAACTCTGTTGATGGGTGATTCTTGATCCATCGACCTCCTTCCACAATAGGGATCAACACCTAAGGATTGACAGTCGACCAGGCCCCTCCTTGTCGATCCCGCCTCTTGGCAAACCACCCCTCGGGCGTCCCCTCGGCAGTGATATCCCAGTGTCTCCCCCAGGGTTCATTCCCCCGTCGAGTAGTCCCGCCTCGACGGGGATGCCTGCCCCAGGGGCAGATGCCCTATCTACTTAGGATGCTCATTACCATGAATGCCCGTCCTCCAGGGCGGAAGTTAGGAGCATGTGGTCCCCTACGACCCCTCTCTTAAAGGACAGACCAGAACCACATTCGCCCAAGTCGATGGCAAGACCATAGAGGGGCTCTATCACGAGCCCGGGACAACGTCCCTCAGGGGCAAGATCGACCCCAAACCAGGGTTGGTCATGGCAACAACGAGGCATTGGCAAGGGAATGTGGGTTAGAGGGCAATACATGAGGCTCGCCAAAGCTAAGGGCCAGGGTCAATGTCAACCCCTATGGTCAACCTTCGCTTTGGCCTCCTTGAGATCGAGTCGAGGATGACGTCATCTCTAGACACGTGGTGAGTGCAGCACGACCTATGGGGATGGTTGTTGACCCGTCGCATTGGCAATCGCACTAATGCTGACATACTGCACCCCTGAGTCCCAGGTTTGACCTTAGACCTCGATAGACTCGTTTCATACCATTAGATAAGGACAGCCCATGTGAAACTCAAACCTTGACACACAAGCCAGTCTTCTAAGCTCCCCTATTGGTTCACCCTTGACCATCTAGCTGGACCTCACCTTTTGTCCCCCCTTATAAATATGCATACTTCCATGTGACAAGGACAAGCATTCATTTTTCCACCTACTTGGGACTCCAAACGATAGTTGCACTCCCTTAACATTACGGCTCCCTCAACCACACCCTGTTTTGGAAGAATGGCGAGGTCAACCCACGATCATCTCTACAATGCCTCGGTTCCCTCCTAAGGTCTCAAGGTGCTCATGTCTCCCTCTTTCTAATCCACATTTCTCGCCACCCCATCACCTCACTTGGCAGACCTCAGGGTACGCGAACCTCCTCAGTTCCTACTGTGAACAAACTCTAACCCCAAGGGGTTTGTGCTATTTAAACTCTCTTTCTAACCCTAAACAGGGTTGTTGCAAGTTTAATAAAAGTTTATTTTCTTCTTCTTTGGGATTGCTTCTCTCTTCCAAGGCTCACTAAACTTCTTGCTAAGGTTAGAGGTGAAATTCTCCCTTGTAAGTGATGAGTTCTCTTCCTAATTAAATAATTTCTATGCTTAATTGTTTTCTCAATTGATAGAATAATTTTTAGGGAAAATTCTCAACATTGTATAGTCCTTGATACTTAATACATTGTGAATTCCAGTTACAAATCGTACAATGTATGCTTTGATTCCCTACAAGTTGAGAATTGATTTGTAATTATTTAAATTCAACCAATTGAGAAGTAAACCTAAGAATTGATTTATTTGTGTTTAATGCTAAATTTCCTGGTTGTATCTATCATTTGAATAGAGTACAATTGAGTTATAAGGAAGAGAATTATCATGAACAATGGGGAGGGATCCTTGATACCTTAGTAACTCTTGATATTGAATTTTTTCTCCTTTAATTATAATCTTGCGATTGTTTACTTTAATTCTCTATTCAATTTTACATTGTTATTGAGTGTGTAAGTTGAGTGATTGTTCTTATTCCATTCCCTATGGTTCGAGACCCGGTCACACTAGGATTTATTAGTTAGCGACTATCCTACGCTTGGGAGCACACGAATAAAATCGCATCAATCCTCACAACATTGCCCACTTCAAGAATGACCCTATCTTCCACAAAAGGATGCCCCATACAACCATTCAAGGTCCGCAATTCTCTCAATGCAAAGTCAATTCTCTTATTCTTCCCGCCATAACCCAACTGACTTAGTGCCCAGTTGGCACAGCTTCTAGGAGGCTCCAAATAGACTTTTGAGCCCTAAAAATCATTTTAGAAAGAAAAAGAAAATGGGTGTTTGGTGAAACCTTCAAAATGTGCTTTTAACAAAAGTCAGATCTTGAGAAGTCCATTTTTTTAATAAAAAAAAGGTAAAAGAAGATTGCTTTTGGAAACTCACATTTGTGAAAAAGCTCATCTGCACTTACAAAAGGACTTTTAACCCATGTACTTGCCAAACACTATTTTTTTTTCTAAAATGACTTCTTCTTCTTTTTTAGTCCATCCCAAGAATGACTTTTTCAAAATGGACTTCCTGTTGTGGGAAGCTAAGCCAAACGGGAACTTAGTGTGGGAGTGTTCTTGGTCAAGTGTTGTAGCCATTGTCGCAGAAGAGGGAGGAATCAGGCCTTCTGATTTTTTGCCTCCACACCTCCCATTAATCTAGTATGCTAAATAAACTGGTAAAAACCTTAATTTTCCAAGACAGCCATCTAGGGTTCACAAAAAGCTATTTAAGATTAATGGGTATGTTTAAAAGGTTAATTAAATCAGAAAAGCAGCAAGACAGTTAGGTTAATCATCAATGCAACTCAGTTCCCATTTCTTCTCTAAAACCTTGAAATTGTATCAAAACTCTACTAAATACAACCAATTACCAGTTCATTTTTTAGCTCATTGAAGTGAAAATGTGGAAAGTGCGTAATTCTATGGAGGTCGATGGTGAGCTGTTGTTATAAATAGAGAGAAAAATAATGGAAAAGGATTAAGATAACAGACCGAGTTTCACGATGCAACGGATTGGTTTGATCAGTTGAACGTTGGGGGTGGCTTGGTGCTTTGTTTGCTTCTCCTTCTCCATTGAGCTTTTCACCTCTGCCACCTCTCTCTAGCTTTGTTCCGCCGACTTCTGTGGAGTATAGAACTGTGAAAGAGGATCACCCAAGCATAGAACTGTGTTCTGTATTTCTTTTGCCAAAAGATGAAGAATACGTATTTGTTTATGGAAAAATTACTTTGACCCACAAAATTTCTCAAAATCATAACGACGTCTCTTAACATTTAAATAAATGCGCCAACCTCCCTTGGAGTAGGAGCAAATAGCAATTCCTTTTTCTCGAGCATTTCCCCATCCAAAAATAAATCTAATTTTAAGTTTGAGCCACAGCTTTTAGTTCAACCCATTTTTCTCTTAGATACAAAAAATGCAATGGGTTAGAGAGTGATCTGGTGAGCATATGCGCACTTTAACTAAAGTCAGCAAATAAGACAAGCTCTTGGATTCTCATTCACTTAATGGAAGATTCATCTCAATATTTCAATCCAAGGGTTTGTGTTCTTTGCTTACTTTAGCTTAAAGTGCGCATATGCTCATTAAAACATTTTTCGCCAAGATGGATAATAGCTTTTGCCATTGGAAATGTTCTACCGTTTGAACTTATTGTTAACAATCTCCCTTATATTAATCCATTGTTAAAGTTTGCATTCAAACTGTTCTTTTAAAAAAAGTAGACAAAATTACTTGCAAATTTCATTCATCATCACATTCCACTTTGACTCCTTATTGAGCCCCATACACTTTAGCCATGTCAGTATTATAAAAAAATAACTTGATAGTACTCACTAAATAATGAAACTTATTGAGTGCGCGCTGTTATCAAAACATCAATTCAATTCAATGATTTTGGCCTTTTAATTGGAATATCATTTTATTCTTAAAACAGTTCAAAAAGTCTTGCCAACTTTTTTAAAAATTTTGATTAATAAAACTTATTTAAAGAGAATAAGATGCATTAAGAGGAATCCATTCCAATTGTTTTGTGATGCCGAGGGGCCCCCCATAATCAAAAAACCAAAATTAATGGATTAAAATAAGCAATTGGGTCATTTGCCCCAACTGAAGTATGTGGGGGACAATAACTTAGTCTCTCTCTCTCTCCAACGTGCTCTGCACGAACATCTAACCTAATCCACACCCCCTTTAAAAATAAAAAAACCTCACCCACACCCCCCCTAAAAATAAAAATAGCTAGACAGGGAAAAAAAGTGGAAGTATCAAAGACATTGAATTGTTATTTAAGTCATATCTCCTATCCATATTCAAATAAAGAAATATATATTTAGCACTAGAAGTACTGCAAATTGCTTTTTTTATTGTTTGTCAATTGTTTCTCTTTACAGCCAGTTTGTTTTTTGTCTCAACATTGGACCAATTTCTCAAAATCTATGTTGGTATCTCTTGGGCCATGATGCAGCCAGTTGTTACAGCTTGTCCCAACAGTGGTCAAAGTCTTAGCTCTCATGTGGATCCACTGTGCTTGAGTTTGCTTGGATATGACACATTATTCAAATTTATCATTCATTTCTCGCTTAAGTAGATGATCTATCGTGATCTTAGGTACTCAAATAAATCGAAATTTTCTACACCCTCCTTCCTCCGAGCATTGAAAAGATAGACTCATATGTGAAGTAAATTGTATTTTGTTTCCAAAAGAAAAGGAGACAAACCATATTCGACTTCTCTTTATCATATGATTTACTTTATCAGCTACTACTTTAAAAAATATCTCATCCTAACATTGACAAATATTTATGGTCATGCTAATGATCTATTAGTTTAGCACTATGTATATCTTTTCATTTTCAAAAAAGAAATTTTCGGTTCGAATATATAGAAAATCATATTAATACCGGTTTGCTAATATTATGAAGGTCTATGAAGTCTGAATATCATTTGATAAATGGCAATTTCCATGAATAATCCTAAATTTCCAAAATATTATGGCTACGAACCCAATCCAAAATATATTACGAAAATATTTTTTTCAGGACATAAATACCCTCCACTTATATGGGTATTTACAATTTGACCATTGAAACGGTCAAAATTTGGTACGGATGAATTAAAATAAATTGAAGAGTCCCTAATAATCAACACAATCCCCAATTTTGGGGATTGGGGGTTGTGTATAAATCTGGGGATTGGGGACATTGAATGACATGCATAATGTGACATATTGGAATTGGGGATTATTAGAGAAGTTGGGGATTGTGTTTAACTTTGAGGATTATGTGTACACATGGGGATACTGTGCAAATATGAGTATCGGGGATTTTGTGATAAATTGGATATTCCGTCAGCAATTGGGTATTTAGGATTTTGTAAAAAATTGGGTATTTCTTTTAAAATTGAAGATTACATGTTAAATTGGTGATTATGTGTAATAATTTTTGTAATTAAAAATTCGGGGGACATTGAATGACCAACATTAAATGTTGACGTGACATAAAGTGGATTGGAGATTCTTAACAATATTGGTAATTATTAGATAAATTAGGGATTGAGGATTCTATTTATTTTTAGGGATTATATATAAAATTTGGGATCCTGTACAAATTGGTTAAACTTCAATTTTAAGGGTAATTTCGTCCAAAAAAACAGTAATAGGTGTATAGCCGTGATATGTTTTGGATCGGGTTCGTAGCCGTAATATTTTGAAAATTTAGAATTATTAATGGAAATTGTCCTTTGGTAAAAATAAAAAATAAAAAATATATTTGGAGTTGTGAATTGTGACGTTAGACACTTTGTGAGCAAGACTAGTACTTTCATACCAATCACTTTATAAGGTGCCTTTTCGACTTTTGCTCGTAATTCTCCATTGCAATGTTGTGCCTCGTAGTTAGTGTAAATGACAATGCAACTTGGATAGCAAAGCCTCTTTGACTACCCAAGTCTATATTCACAAATGACAAACCATTTTTATGTTTACCAATTAACGCCCGACAGCTTAACAATTGCCCGAGTAAAACTAAAATAGTTGCAAATTTAATGTAAGGAAAATATAAAAAATTATACTTATACCGCTTCTAGTTTCTAACAATTACATAGACATTCTCTAGGTTCAAAAGTTACGGAAGCACTCTCTATAAGTGATGGAACCTTACCAGTGTTAAAATAGGTATCCGAAAGTACTAATATATGACTCTATCAATGATGGAACCTTAACGACATTAAAATAGATAGCCGAAAGTACTAATATACTCCAAAAGTCAAATGGGTATTCGAAAGGGTGATTCTATTGCCACCCATCCATATTGTTAGTGGTACTCACTTGCTACTGACACCCACCGATAAAATTTTAAAATATAATTTTTGCTATCTACACCCTCTATAATATCCAAACTAACCCCGACTCAACTAACCCTAAATCATAAGTTTCTTTTTACACCCTTCTAATAGGCTAATACCAAAAATGCCCATATATATATATATATATATTTTCATTCAAAGAGGAGCTTGTTTTTTTCACTCCACGAACAGAATAGCTCAACCATTCCGCATGCCATAAAGGAACTTATTTTCTTCACTCCATTGAGGAGTGAAGAAAATAAGTTTCTTTTTACACCCTTCTAATAGGCTAATACCAAAAATGCCCATATATATATATATATATATTTTCATTCAAAGAGGAGCTTGTTTTTCATTGTTGGAATGATTCCACATGACCACTTCATTATTCATTTATCAATAAACACATTTTTTTGTTAGAGTTTTTAGAAACTTATATGAGAGTATAAAGATTTGTGAGATTAGGGTTTATAAAAAAGATATGAATGTGGAAAAAAGAAGGTGGGTGCGAGAAGTAATATGATTTGTTTTAATTTATTTTATTTATCTAATATTACCCTTAATAGTAAATTCACATGTGGGTACAATAGTAACAAAAAAATTTATTAATTAGTGGATGCCACTAGCAATATGGGTGGGTGGCAATAGAATCACCCTATCCGAAATTATTAATATTAATAAAAATTTGAAAATTTACAATTTGACCCTTCAACTATCACCGATTTATACTTTACACCCCTATAGTTTTAATTCGAACATATTGATCCCACGTAGTTTTTATTTATGGCACTTTTCACCCTCCTATCAATTAACCATTTGATTTTTTGACTAAAAAATTGTGTTAGGCTTGTAATTTTTACATGCAATATTTATCCTAAATAGCTAAAGTATTTATAAATATATCGGCAAAGTTTCATAGCTTTTTCAATATATTTAATTAATTTGGGGAAAATACATTTTATCCCCCTAAACTACTACTGTGTTATACATTACCTCCTTATGATTTTAATTGCAACACATTGTCTCCATATAGTTTCAAAATGTGAAAAATAAAACACTTACGTTTTTTTGCAAATCCACTATAAATGACTGCAAACCAGCAATGATATCAAAAAGTCCACCTCCAACATAAATGGCATCACAAAATCTAGATTCCTCTAATTTTTTCTACAACCTTGAACATAACAACCATTTTTTTTACTCTTTTCTTTTCTCTTTTCTTCTACAGCCTAACCATTAATTGCCTTTTAATAATCTCTTGCACCGTAATGATTGGATTCTCCATCTGTTCCACCGCCAGTCAACGGATGTAAGGGTGTTATTTGTCACATTTTGAAACTATATGTTGAAACTAGAGAGGGCAATGTGTTGTCATTAAAACCATAAAGGGGCAATGTGTAACACAGTGGTACTTCAATGGACAAAATATATTTTCCCCTTCCAACTTTTACCAGAAATGCACCACGTGCATTGAACGTTTAATTTTTGCAGAAAAAAATATCTTTAAAATATCAAATATAATGTAAACAATATAATTAAGATGAAATACATACGAACTTAATAAATTACAAAATTTTCATATTATAATTTTTTTTTTAAAAAGGAGATATTTTAATATTTTATCGATATATTAGTAAATTTGAATACCTATAAAAAAAAATGTAAAAAATGTACATTATATTTGGAAAAATACACTTTTTCGTTGTTAGAATTCTTTCACGTAACCAATTCAATGTGAAGCAATAAAAGTGGGAAGATAGGTAATGGCTCTCAGCACTTGCTAACCTTCTTTGGTTACCAGGAAATTAAACCATCTTTTCATACCAAATTATTTTCTTTCTTTTTTTTTTCTTTTATATTAAAAAAAATTATATTATTTTATCAAATAAAAAAGGCCTCCTTAACTTATATCAGGTAAATATGGCTGTTGAAAAAAAATTAATTATTTAAGTCAAATTTTTAAAAAATAATAAAATATTCAATGGTTAGTTAAAGTGGCTAGCCAAAATAGGTTTTAGCTAAAATAGAAAGTCATTCATGAAAATTTTAGGAAGTCATTGTAAAAATTTTAGAAAGGATGATTAGAGATACTCTAATATGATCTAACCAATGAAGTGAAGCTAAAATTTTTAATATTTTTTTATTATTTTTGAACGTTTGTCCCATTTTAAATCTCTATTTTACATGTGAGTCCCATTCCGTAACATCACGTGGCTCACGAGCACAGACAAAAGTAAAAACTGGAGAAGAATGGAGAAATGAAAGAGAAAGAGGAGCAGTGCCCCAGTGACAAGGGTAATTGATTGATTGAAAAATGACACTGTGGGCCGCACATATCCGACGTTTTCCCCCCGATCAATCAATCATCAATTAGGCGGCAGTGGCACACTTGGACAAAAGTACACGCCCACGCCTTATTTCGCATTTGTCAAACATCTTGCGTCTCTCGCCTCCTTTCAATTCATGCATCGGGTTGGTTTGGGTAACTTCCTTCCTAATAATACAGGTTTGGAAATACAAGCTATATTTCAGTGGTTCTTTTTTTTTTCCTTGATAGGATGAGAGATTCTTTGATTCAATTATTCTTACTAATGTATAATGTATATTGTCTGACAAAAAATTAAAAAACAAAATGTAGATTTGGATTTTAATAAGCACTTGTTAGAGCTTCTATGATGACATGTGTTTTGGGCTGCTATTACCAAAATTTGACACTGACACTTAAATAAATTATTCTAATATTGTATCAAATTTTGAAAATACCATTAAGGATTGTCAACTTTGACACCTCGAGTGCTATAACATGCTCTCCCTTCAAAAATGTATAAAAAAAATACCAAAATATAGCATTAATACATTAGAGCACATAAGTGCCCAAATTTGGCATTAATGCTATTTAGTGCAATTTAGGATGATAAATTTTGGTATTGGCACATCAAATGGTGTGAATGCATTCAAGATGCTCTTAGTTTATGTATTGATTTGCTTAGAGTGCTTTCTGATGAGAACTCATTTAAATTGAATATATATGAAAGTCATTATTGAATCGTTATATCAGAAGTAAAGCAGCGATTAGATTGGAAAGTATGTTCTTTAAAAATATTCAAACTTGTTGTCATTGAGCATACCCTGTAAAGTGTTATTTTCATGGTTTTGGACATGTTGGGTTCAAAATCATCTCCATGCTATAATTCTATACATCTAATTATTTAAAAAAATAAATATAAATTAAAAAAGAGATTAAAAAAAAAAAAAAAAAAAACAGAGGTTTGGATTCAAATTTTGTTTTATTTATCTTTTATTACCAACCCTGCACTAAATTAGGTTTTTTTTTTTTCTTGACTGTCAATCATCTACCATTTGACAGTTATATACTATAGTATAATCCCTTCTTACATTTAAGATGTAAAATTTTAATCCTAAGCTACTCTTTTAAGTGAACAAGAAATACCAACTTGAACATAAGACAGGTAGCCTACTAACTAGTTGATCAAAACTAGAGAATTGTTTACGGAACGAGAGTATGCTAAATATGAATTCATCGAAATTTGTGACCCGTTGGGCATAAGAAAACATCTATAATTTTACCCACCTTAATTAATTTGTTTAAGCCCGTCATGTCACATGTTTCTCAATTATTAATGGGTACTATGATTTTACTTTAATATAGGATCATTACCATTCACAAATCCTCTACTTTTATTTTTCTATTAAAAAAAAAAAAACAACAACAACGTCATAAGATTTTAAAGAAATAAATATATTTTATATAAAAAATACTAAATGAATCAAATTTTAGACTATATGTTATAAAAAAAAATGAATATTTCATAGGAATAAAAAAAATTATATATGTAAAAAAATTTATACAATTTTAATTGCACCATATAAAATTTGTACAAATAATTTTAAAATAAAGTCCATTTTTTTTTAATTTTTTTGTTTTACAGTATAATGGGCTAGCTTGCGTGTATTGGACTAAATCCTGCATTTCGAATAAGACTTGCGAAATAAGGCTTACGTCTTACGGTTCATAACTCCAAATATTAATAATTAATGAAAGTGAAATTCAAAATCTAAGAATTTATTACGCCCTCAACCTGCTTCCACAACCACCTTAAGTTAATCCAAAATTTCATCCATAGCATTACAGAAGACCTAATGAATCGGGTCTTGTTAGGTGATGTTGGCATGCAAAAATCGTTTTCGCAATCCACGCTGTCGTTTTGCAGCGAGTGGCGGTCTCCCAAAGGCACGATGATAATCCTTTTTGTCAAAGTCGTCGGGGATAAAAATGTCATTTCTCATTTATTTGAATGTAATTTTTGGTTTTTTATTATTTAACTATGAACTTCTTCATTTCTACCCCACAAAATAAATAAAAAAATGCAAAAAACGGAGGCTTTTTCATATCTGCGGCGTGGACTTTTTGCTGAATTTCAGATCAAAAGCAAAAGTAGAGTGAGAAAGAGAGGAGAGGAGAGAGAGAGAGAGAGGGATTTCTTCTGCAACTCTTTTTTGGTTGGTTGGTTGAGCTTCATCAAAGCCCTAATCATGTAAAAGCAATACCTAAAGAGAACCAGTGAAAGTTATCTTCATCAATGGCTGAAAAGCAAGAACTACCACTGCCGGCACCTACATCTTCGTCGTCAGCTCCTTCACGCCCTACGATCACTCTGCCTTCTCGGTCCTTCGCTGAATCACTCTTCACCGGTGGCCCCGGCTTGAGCCCCGGTCCCATGACTCTCGTCTCCAGCTTCTTCTCCGAGACCGATCCCGACTCCGAGTGCCGCTCTTTCTCTCAGCTCCTCGCTGGTGCCATGGCGTCTCCTGCCGCCGTTTCCGCTGCACAGAGGCCCAACTTTCCGACGGATGATTCTTCCAATGATAAGGATTCTGGTGACGCCGGCGATGCTGGTTTCCGGTTCAAGCAGAACCGACCGGCCGGGTTGATGATTGCTCAGTCGCCCATGTTTACTGTTCCCCCCGGGTTGAGCCCGGCTACCTTGCTCGATTCGCCCGGCTTCTTTTCGCCTGGTCAGGTAATTTTGCTAAATGTTTAAAACTGTTTATGTTGCTTTGGCTTGATTTGTGGAACATTTGAATGAAAGCACGTTTCTTGTTGTCATTTTTCTCTCCTTTGCTTTTTTCTTTTTCCATGCCCGCTTTTGTAGCTGAGAAAAGGAAAACAAATTAAAATTTTGAATCTTGCGTATGCTATTCTTCGGCATGCCCCAAATCAGAAGCTCCACTCAACTGAGCCTGATTCAACTATATGGTGTAGTTTGGGTGACCTTTTGGCCTTTTGGAAACACGGACAACGAATGTTTTGGAACTATTTTTCTTTAATTTTCTTCAGTTTTATTTAATTTTCTTTAATTTTATTCAGTTTTCTTTATTTTTCTTTAGAGACCAAATGGTTTCTCTTTGGTAGATATTGAGAGAACATTTGAGCGAGGTTACACTGACAATTTTGGACTTTGAGATTATTTTTTTCTCTGCTTAGGAAATTAGGAGTTATTTTTTGGAAAAGTATTAATATAAGTAGGTGAAAACCAAATAAGGGATTTGGGAGTGAGAACGCAGTTGCTTATGAAAGAGAGATAGAGAAGGATATTCTTTCATACTATAACTATTTGACATATTTTAGGATATTCGTTAATAAAGTAGAAATTATTCATAACATTTGTGTTTTTTGTATATAATTCTGGAATTATTGAATGTTTTGTAATAACTTTGAGATTTGTTCACTAAATAAGAAAATTAGAAATAATTAGGAATTTTGGGAATAATTCAAGAAACATGTTACTATGGTGGAGGTTATTTTATTTTATTTATTTGGATGGAAAACCATAACTATATTATTATAGAAACTATAGAATAATTTTGGAGGCGGACAAGTAGTCCATCCAAAAGGAAACAACACACAAGAACAAAAAAAAAAAAAAAAAAGCCTTCTCGTAGATACAAAATATTTTATGATATTTTTAAAATCCATTTTGGCTATAAGACTATAATTAGTGGTTATTTCTAACTTACATTTACTTCCAAGTTCCAACTAAATATATTCAATTGATATGTTCATATATTAGTAAGAGCCAAACATTAACCATGTTCAATTGTTCATACTTCATATGAGTTTCATAAAGACAGATCTATTTTCATTGGTCACTAGTTATTAGTCACTTGTTCACCACCAAAAGGAATGCCTTGAAAATTTTATGTACTTACATACTGTTAGTCTATTACTATATAGTTAATCAGTTATATACTTGTATTATATATTTATACAATATATACTAAATAGTCTAAATTAGTTTTTAGTAATTTTATAAATATTTAACGATTATGTACTTAATTATGTGGTAATATACAATTTATATTTTATTTACAATGTAATCAACAAATATATTAGCTTAATTAACGGTCTATGATGTTTCTAACATAACATTAGTGAAGTCAACCATTTAAAAAAAAAAAAATACAAAATTTTGAGAATTACCTTTGGAGATTTGTGTTGAGCTTTGGATCCAAGATTTTGTTATAAATTTAACAAATATATGCTTATGAGTTGTAGATATTAGGTGGAAGAGGGAGAGAATGGGAAGAAATGAAGAAAAAATGGAGAAAAAGGGAGAAGAAATGACCAAAGTGAGCTTCAGAGCCTTTTTACATGGGTATCTGCCTGTAAGGGCATTATGGTGTGATTTCTTATAAACAAGTCAGCCCGCATCAGGTTTGGACAATTGGACCCTACAAACCCTATATAAATCGGCCTATACGATAACCCTATATGTATTAGTTAATACATATCGTATTGGTTGATATTTAGAATGCCGATGTAGCCATCCATTTAATATTAAACATGTCATTCATCATAGTGAATGGTAGAGTTTGGATTGATGCATAGCAGCATAGATAGGAAGGCTGTATGTGAATTCAGCTCATGTTATGATGAGGCTGGATATTGTATTTTATATTCTTTCTTGTTATATTGTCATT
>JAESVK010000964.1:2134259-2197151 GCA_017140935.1 Hamamelis virginiana
TAAATAATAATAATAATAATAATTTAGTTCTAAATTACTGTTTAAATTCAAAAGCCCAGGCTTGTATCAGCTATATATTTTTATGATTCTCGTGTTGTGTAGGGCCCCTTTGGAATGTCCCACCAGCAGGCCTTAGCACAGGTTACAGCTCAGGCTGCGCAAGCCCATTCCCACATGCAATTCCAAGCTGAGTACCACTCGTCTTTATCAGCTCCACCTGCTGCGTCATTGACACAGCTTCCATCCTTTACTTCCAATACAACCACACACCAGCAGATGCCGCCCTTAATATCAGACGCTAGAATCACGATGAAGGAATCATCAGAGGTCTCTCATTCTGATCAAAGATCCCAATATTCTTCCCTTACTGCTGATAAGCCCCAGGATGATGGCTTCAATTGGCGGAAATATGGGCAGAAGCAGGTGAAGGGCAGTGAATATCCTCGAAGTTATTACAAATGTACACATCCAAATTGTCCTGTTAAGAAGAAGGTTGAGCGTTCTTTAGATGGCCAAGTAACTGAGATTATCTACAAGGGCCAGCACAACCATCAGCGTCCTCAACCCAATAAACGTGCTAAGGATACTGGAAATCCAAATTTGCAAGGGAATCCTGAATTATCTTCACAAGTTCAGACTGGGAATTTGAACAAATCGAAAGAAGGAATACCTTCTTATTCTCTGTCTAAAAAGGATCAGGAATCTAGCCAAGCTACCCCTGAACAATTATCTGGATCAAGTGATAGCGAGGAAGAGGGTGATGCTGAAACTAAAGCTGATGAAAGAGATGAAGATGAGCCTGATCCCAAGAGAAGGTAGACCTTTTTTACCTAGAGTGAATCTGTTCAAGCTTTGAAGGGTCATTGTTTATAAGTTTATTTTTGTATTGCTAACAAAATCTTTTTCTTGCTGTGCAGGACTACAGAAGTAAGGGTTTCAGAGGCAGCTTCTTCCCACAGGACCGTCACGGAGCCTAGGATCATTGTGCAGACAACCAGCGAAGTTGATCTTTTGGATGATGGCTATAGGTGGCGCAAGTATGGGCAGAAAGTAGTCAAAGGCAATCCTTATCCAAGGTTGTATTTCCTAGTTTATATAATAGTAGTTAGAAATACTTGTGCTAGGATGGAATATGACACATTTCTTGGGAAGTAGTTTCAATATCATTGATAGGTTCATTCAGTCGATATGATTCGAGGATTCCTTTTCCCTGTGTTGTACTGCATGATAGATTCTGAAAGTATCAAAACCCTATCTCTACTGCTAGCTCTTGACAAAACTATTAAATGGTGTTGTTAGATCTATTTGCACATCATCAGTGGCAAGCATATTGGAATGTGGGTCAAAAAAGAGGGAGAGAAAAGGGACGTGGACATGGTTTATTCCCATAAAAATAATGTAATAGGGTTTAGTTGCTAGATTAAGGCATGGTATTATGAGATAGTTATGTGATCTTGTAGTAAGGCACTCTTGCATGCTTCACTCAATATTACGGAATTCAAGACATTTGATATGAATAGTGATTAGTTCTTCCTTTGGTTAGCTTAACATCACCTCATCCTAGGTAATCAAACTTATTACATCAAGTGGTCTTATACTGAGCAAATAAGGCAAACACAACATGATGCTAGAGAATTATGTTACACCTATTAAAGCCATCTAAAAAGTTTTCTTTTAAAAAAAAAAAAGGAAATAAAAGAAAAAGAAAAGGGAAAGAGTTCAAAGCTAACATTAAACCAATAAGTGGACTTTTTATGCGGTTAACATTTATTCTATTAATTTGACCCCATTTTATGTTTATCTAAAGATTATCATAATAACATGTTTTCCTATTATCTCACCATATTAGAACTCAAGAACATGGAATAATGGAAATGAATGTGCCTAAGTTTAGAGGAGAATTTTTATGATGCAATAAGTTACCGACATGAAATTTCACTTTTCAAGTCAAGAACTATTTCAAGTCCATTAATCTGGTACACATTTCTGGATATAAATGTCCCCCCCTCCCCGCCCCTCCCTTTCTCTTTTGGGAGCATACGAAACTTCATTCATCTCTTTTCCAATGAATCCTAGAATAATGAACCTTGTCTTTAGTACATCAAACAATCTGGTTCTTTCTGCAACTCTGCACACCGGCTCTATTTCAAAGGCTTTCAAAATTTTATTTTCTTGATTGCTGAGGCTCTCCTCCTCAGTAATTCTCTTTATGTCATCATTGTATGGGATTGGTACTAGGAATTTGCTTCCGTCAAATTGATATCTATTGGATCAATGATCCAATTGTTTGGATTAGCATATTGAATTGCCTTTAATTAGCACATGTAGTGGTGGGGTGATGAGGTGCCGGAGATGAAGGTAAATATTGTGCTTCAAAAGATGTGAAGGTAGTGGTGCTGTTGTAGCAGTATAATTTTGGTGGTGATATAGGTGACATTGTGGATGCGATGTATTTAGGTGGGAGGTGGAGGTTGTAGCTTGAGGTGGTGTTCTTGTTGGTGTTGCGGAGGTAATGGTGATGGCATGTTGGTATTTTTGGAGGTGGTGGTCCTGTGGCCTGTGGGAATAGTGATTGTGATAATGGTTGTGAGGCGGTGATGGCAGTGTTAGTACTGCACCATCATGACTCTATAGAGGAATTGGCAGTGTTGGTGTGGTAGGAGGCAGCATTATGGCGGTGGTGGTCTTACCAATAGTGGTGCTGGAGGTGGAGTGGTATAAGCAGTTTTCTTATTCATTGCTGGTGTGGAATTGAAATAATTCTGCCCTAAGGAATTCGAACAATGATTTGGGGCAAATTATCCTTTCTTCAATTTTGCACCCAAATATGGGCTCCATTGCATTCTGACACCCTGAATTCTTACCCACAATTATTCAAATATTTTCCCAAGATTGATTTTCTTCTCCACTTCCTTGTCAAGCACTAAAAACAACTCCTAAAATCGTAGACTAAATCCTGTAATCTTAAATATGTCATTTACCACAGCAGCTTATGACAATTGTTGCTTGTGAATAATCGTCATGTCATGTCTAAGTCTTTTTTCTAAATCTTCTTTTTTCTTGATTGGATCAACTGTTTGATATCTGTACAACCCTTTTACGAATGAAAGCATACTGTCACATCCCACATCTGTTAAATCGGGGTTAATTGCCTATTGGGTTTAGGATCCCTAAACTGTATAGCCTCTTAATAGGGTTGATCCTTTTAAGACGATCTAAACCCGTGCCATGGTATCAAAGTGGGCCTAGTGTGTTACGACTTACGACCCTACTGGCTGTGTGGGTCTCTCACTGGGAATACCAAGGCTGAGGTAGGCTCGGAGCCAAGGTGGGCTCCACCCTCTCTAGGAGTGGAGTTAGCCGCGACGAGGGCATCGCGGTTAAGTGTCACGTCCCGTATGTTGGATAGGGGGTACTCAGTTGGGTTTAAGATCTCTAGGCCTGGTAGCCTCGGTAATCCTTTTATGATTGTCTAAATTTGTGACACTATGTAGCGTTCAGCTTTACCTACGATAACTTCTAAGTAATTTAACTGCATGCCGCTTCTAGCAAGCAGCTTATAGCGTATAGATTTTGACATTGGAGATTTACAAGGGTCTGCTCTCTCTCTCTCTCTCTCTCACACACACACACACACACACACTCACATTTTAATGCAAATGTCTTAAGGTATGTAGGTCTCAAACATTGACAATTTTTAAGTTCTTCCTATGTGAGGACCATCATCTGTTTTGGGGTCAGATTATTTCAATTCACAGTCCACCTCTGATTCTGCAATCCTTTGGTGTATCTTCATCGTTTATGTTAACCCAAAAAAAAAATATCTATACTAAATTTTATATGAGTTCACGGATATTGTTAGTCTTTGTAACTTGTAAGATTGTTATAACTGTTATATTAACTGTAAACACCTCAAGTCCATTATTTCATGAAGTAAAATAATGTTAGAAAAATAACAGCTTTTAATAATGGTAATAACCATTGTAACTCTTAGGAATTATTGTGTACTGTGGTTAATGCAAAATTGTGTTTCTATCCAATATGTGTTGGTTTGAAGGTTTCTGTTCTCAAATAATCAATTTATATTACTTGCTGTGTGGTTTTTTTAGTTCATTCCTGATACATCTTTTTACTATCTACAGGAGCTATTATAAATGCACAACACTGGGATGCAATGTCCGCAAGCACGTCGAAAGGGCTTCAGCAGACCCTAAAGCTGTCATAACAACATACGAAGGCAAACATAATCATGATGTACCAGCAGCTAAAAATAGCAGCCACAACACAGCCAACAGTAATGCATCACAGTTAAAACCACATAATGTGGTAGCCGAGAAGCATGCCTTAATTAAAAAGACGGATTTTGGAAACAATGATCAAAAGCATATAGCGGTTTTGCGGTTAAAAGAGGAACAGATAACATAATGTCTTGAGGCTGCGAACATGGAAAGAGGCAAGAGAACAGCCAAGGAGAACATTTAAATTTGCTGTGAATTGGGCAAAAGCTGTAAGTTATCTTTGCTTAAATCTGATTCACACTCATGCCATAGTTTTGATCCAGGCACGTCTACCCCAACTCTAAAAATACAAAAGAAAGAAGAAACATAAAAGGAAAAATGAGAGATAAGTCAATTAAACCCAAAAGCCGTCAAACTTGCAAGGACTGAATTGAACAGGTATTGTGTATGTAAACTAGTTTAGTGGGGGCATATTGTATTGAAATCCTATTTTAATGTGCATTCTTTTGTAGATGGGAATACAAAGTAATATTGATTCATATGGTGGTTTGCTGTTGCATTTTGAAATGATATCTGATATTTGGACTTCCAGTTTCCTCCATTCTTGGCCTTTGCTCCTTGAACTTCTTCTTCTGCTTTGACGTTCTTTAAGTACGATATATTTATCAGGCAGTGCCTATGGGTGCAGTCTCCAATCAGTTTCATTTATGACTTTTTGTTATATGGTGGAAGATTACTGTTGGGATATTTATTTTTTTTTAAATCCCTTTCCTCTTTTTCTCATCCAGTGTCTAAAAGTTCAGTGGTGATGTTCAGCTTTAGCAATGATTTATTTAGTTGCATAAAATCTTTTATATTTTTTCTGCCAAATATTTGAAATGGAAAGTGAGGAGGTGGGGTAGAAGTATCAGGAAAAATTGCATTCAGGCCAAAAAAAAAAAAAAAAACCATAGGCTTTCAGAATCTACCAAGAATTGCAAGAATGGTATATGTGTGTGTGTGTGTGTGTGATATAGGATCAGGGCAGGAGTAGATATGGATAAGACAGACGTTTTTTATCTTTCAAATTTTGATCTTTCAGGACTAAAATTTTTATTTTGACAAAAGCTTTTATCATGAAATTCCAAATGCCAAAGCTTTTATGCTTTCTTATGTTTACCTATGTAGTATCATGTAATCCCTTCATCTATTATCATCATCATCATCAGCGCATCATTATTTAAGTTCTTTCTTATGCT
Organism: Hamamelis virginiana; assembly: GCA_017140935.1. Taxonomy (NCBI): domain Eukaryota; kingdom Viridiplantae; phylum Streptophyta; class Magnoliopsida; order Saxifragales; family Hamamelidaceae; genus Hamamelis; species Hamamelis virginiana. The sequence goes on from JAESVK010000964.1 coordinate 2,139,736, forward strand.
TGTTCAAGATTGATCTTTCAGGATCTGCATATATTTTTCAATGAGTTTCCAAAGTATGCACTGATGATGATGATGATGATGATAATAGATGAAGGGCATAGATGAAAAAAATGGGCCACAGGCAACAAAATAAATGTCTTAAGACCCTCCTATCAATAGTTGTGGTAATTTGAAGAAAAGCCCTAATTGGTGATCAATGTACAGATCAATCTTGAACAAGCATCTCCCTTTAATGAATCAAAAACTGGGTATTTAAAGTCTCATTCTGATACTCCTCACCAATATAAGGAACCAAAAAGGCTACCATGCATTTAGAAAAGAATATCAATATAGATTTTAATATCATTATTGAATAACGTTCCAGAACAGTTCATTTCCAGGATGGGAGGAAAAAAATTTTCTTTTATTTTCCTTCTGAGTATTTAAATCAGTCGTACAAAAAAAAAAAAAAAGGATCAAGTAAAATAGGTGCTTGAAATTTTACAAATACGCCTCTTTGATTATTACCTTCCAGATCCCCGTCCAAATTAATCATCATTAAGGGTCATGATTGTAGGTATTTACCCATGATTTACAAAATCTATCTTGTTCAATCGCACACAGCACAGAACTTGCTCTGGTAGTTCCTCCTGTTTTTGTGCCTGTCAGCAGTATAAGGAAAAAGAAAAAAGAAAAAAACGATTATTTCTAACCCCATTTAAAGCTAAAATGAGCACTTGAAATTTCTGAATTCAGCTTACAGTTTAAGATCCACAACAGTTCCTATATAAAACTTTATAATATTTGAAAAAACACAACTTGAACTTCGTATTTCGGAAACCAAAATAAAACTTGAAATTTCAGTTTTGAAGCCCTTGACAGAATTTCAAGCCAACTCAGAGTTGAGACTGCTACTATCAAGCTACAAACTATACCTAATGAAAACTTACAACATATGAGCAGGTGGTATCTGCAATGTGTATAGTTACAAACATGAGGTTTATTTTATTTTATTGAGTTTGGAGGGTTAGTAGTGGTTAACTGTCTTAACTATTTCCCGTAAAATAGCAATATATCGTTACATATTTTTTAGGGGACTGCAATATAATTGTATCTGGAAAATTTAAAACTACAAATAATGTTTTCCACCAGATTTTCTAATTCTTTCTCTGCAATGATAACATAGGTATGTAATGTAGGAACAGAAGAGGAAAGATAGTTGACCTGGAAGAGGACCCAATGTTGCTTACCAAAATTATTTGGACATGAATATTAGACTCTGGAAATCGCATAGTTACAGTTCATAATGATATTCAGTTTCTTGCCTTGCTATTGTTAACAAAAGAAAGACCTTATAAAGCAATTAGAATGTTCATGAAAGTGTATACAAACTACAATGTCCAACAGTTAGTATTCATCATGAACCAGTTAGCAATTAGAGAAAAAAGTGGGAGAAAAGAAAGAGAATTGATCCTTGATTAAATCTATTCAGCAAATAACGATTGTGGGGTTGAAACTTGGGTATCAATGAACACTGGACAACACCCCCTCCCCTTCTTTTTCCCTCTGTTTATGTTATTTATTGCATAAATCCAAGATATTCAACATTAGCATAATTGGTAAGATATAAAAGTTACCTGAATAGTTAAACCCATATCAAGTATCCCGTCTTTCAAACGTTCTCTGAATGATTCCAATCCTTTCCTAGAAATGTAGCTGAATCGGTGTATATCCAGATCAATCTCAAAGTAATTAGGCCCCTGTATAAGAAAAAGCACAGGCAACATTAATTCTAATGCTATGCTAAAGCAAAATGGTTGTATTTCACAGAATACTAATAAAAATCTCGACTTACAAAATACCAGTGAAGAAGCCAAAAAAAAATTAATAGTAACAAAAAATAAGCAGCTTATAAGATTTCTAGGATATTGAAGCATAATAGAAATTCCTCCAAGCATGCCCAATTGCCCATACAACATCCAAAAAAACTGATTAAATGTGTTGTTATAGAATTATTTCTTAGAGCTTATTCTTCACAAAGTGACCAAAACACTGCCTCCACAAGTGAAGGTAACAGTGTCCCAGAACAAGTAAATTCAGCTAACCACAGTTACTTCCATTAAAGGATCTATTGCAAAACGTGCAAACCTGAGCGCAAGTTATTCCACACCTCTTTCAAAACCAAGGTGTATGCCACAAGTGGCTAAAAAAATAAAAATAAAATAGAAACAATAAAGGTCCATTGGGCCTGAGATTTTAGGCTTACACACAGCCCAGAGACATAGCAGAACCAAAAGCAGACCAGGCTCCAGCCAATTCATATCCCAATAGTTGTCTCCATCCACATCAAATTGTTATGACCGCTAATGGCCAATTAATGCAAAATATTAGGCAGTATGGGATCTCATGACCCTTGTTTGCATTTCTATACATAAATGGGGGCACGGACTACAGAATGTTGGTTTATCACATAAGAAATTTAACTCTTCTAAAATGGTGTACGAAACAATCTTAAAATTTAACTCTTCGAAAATGGTGTATGAAATAATCTTAAAATGTTATGACTGACAGTCTGACACATTGCCGTACATGGAAGATATCAGGTAAGACCCAGGACCACAGTGATCCTGTCATTAGATCATGGCATGTGGCTGTAGGAACTAAGAAAGGTGTGCTTTCAAATTTCAATGTGGCATGACATGATCTAAACATGGTCTTGGTACTTACCTTCCATGAGGAATACTTTCAGATACTATCAACTATGCATTAACAGGAAAAGTAACTGGAACTAGAAGAAAATAAATTTTACCCTAAAGAAATTGTGTTGAGGACGTGAAAGCACGGGCTTATCTCTGTAAGCACGTATAAGTTTCTTTTCAGCAGAACTCATGTCAATATCGTCTGGATTAACCACTCCAGCCATGATTTTTAGTCTTTCTCTGAAGGGTACCATGGATTCCTTTGTAAACCCTTTAACCTTTTCCATCTCATCATCGACCAACCTCTATAGAAAAAACAAAAATTCGCAGTCAACTAAAATACTACACAAGTTGGGAAAATGCAAGAGGGATAAAAAGGAAAGATAATGCAATATTCGGATAGCAACATCTATTAAGCATAGTTATCAGACCCGGACCGGTGAACCGGACGCCTAACCGGTCTGGGTTAGTAATTTGACCGGATATGCAATTGAACCGGTGTGACCCGCTTGAACCGGTGTGAACTGGCCGATCGGACCGGTTGAACCGGTCATTTAATAATCCAAAATTTTTTTAAAGAAAGTTGCAGTCCTTGAAGTTTGAACTCCCAACCTAGAGGATGGGATTACCACTAGGCTATGCCTTATTTGTTGTCATTATAATGCAATATATAAAATATAACCTTATTACATTCATATACTTGTAAAAATCTCAAATATATTTAAAATAATATATATTTTATAATTAAGCGGTCCGACCGTTGACCCGGTGGTTGAACCAGTGACCCGACCACCCGGCCTCTTGTCCGGGTCGATGTCCGGTCCGGTTCTGATAACTATGCTATTAAGACCGACAGGTACATCATTATGATAATTCTAATTGAATTAAAAACTGAGCCAAAGATTTCTGCTGAATAAATATTATACACCTCATATCAAACAATATTCTCTAAAATGATCCAAGTAAATCAAGTAATCAGTAGTTATTCATGATCTTTTAGTATCAAAGAAATACTACAATATGTACTCAGAGCCTGCAAACCAAAATCCTGAGGTTAATTGGGAAAATTAAGCAGATCCATTTAAGTATTTGCAACCGTACTATTTTGGAAAATTAAATAGTATCTTACTAGTGTTTCTAACTTTTAACAGTTTAACCAATCTTGAAGGGGAAAGAGGTAAGAGAAGATGTGTATACTTAAAATAGAAGACGTGCACAGCTTCGTTTTTATATTGAAAGTATAAGACAGCATGAAAAAACAGAATAAACACATTACCATTCATATTTCTCTTTTCTTAGTATATAATCTAGACCCCAAAAGAGGGCACATACTCCCAAATAAATATGTAAAATTTTGATCTAATATAAATTAGAAAATATCATCTTTTTTTTTTTCTTTTTTTCTTTTTTAAAGAAGAATAAGATATCAGCAAAGAAACTAGTTTCTTTTGTCTAATACATCTTCACAGATCGGCAAGGATGGTTCATTTAATGCCCAAAAATCATAAAGATGCAAATTGTAAGAGGCAATCAATAAGTACCTTGATGCATTCCTGAAAGTGAGGTGAGATCTCTTTGTCAAAACACTCAGATACTTTAAAATATAAAACAAGGCTTAAGCCTTCTCCATCGCCATCACCAAGGAACATGGCAGCAGGATAACTAGGAAGCTGCCACAAGAATAAGCCATCACTCAGGATCTAGTACTTTACTTACAAGCCGATGAAATTGAAATTCAATATTAAACTCCACGCCCCAAGAAGAAAAAAAAAAAAAAAAAAAAAAACCCCCCCCCCCCCCCCCAAAAAAAAAAAAAAAAAAAAACCCTCTCCTCAATAAACCTCCAATTGCCCATTTTACAATTAATTTTGGTTTCCAATCACAGTTTGCTGCAGCATGCTACCATTCATGAAAAATGACAATCAAAGTCCTCATCATAGAAGAAACCGAATGAGCTGTAAGACAACATGCTGGCAATGACCTGAACCTCATCCACACACCCCAACCAGCAGAGCAATCAAAATGAGACCTTTGAGAAATTCACGCGCGCGCATACACAGAGAGAGAGAGAGAGAGAGAGAGAGAGAGAGAGAACCTGTATATTAATAATCAGGAGCGAAGGCACTTTATCATGTGCTTCCACAGAGGGAAGTTCAAGATGCTGAGCAATATGGTGTATCTTTTTTGGGCAAACAAATAAATCAACGCCAATTGGGGTATAAGGGCTGTAGTTTGGAGCAGGGTGTTTCTGTTTATCTCTGTATAATAGATTATTATATTCAGACAGTTGAACCCCAGAAATCAAATTTGACAATCGTAATTGTTGTGAAAAATCAGGTAACAGTTGAAAGTAGCAACTCAATAACATGCCTGAAATAATTCTCGCCACGAAGCTTAAAGACTGAAGGTGAAACTGGAGACCAACATCCTGGAGATGGCTTCTCTCCCACTGAACATGGAATCAGATGTCCAGCCCTGGGACGATATAAGAATCTCTCTGGTGCACCTGCTCATATGCTCATTACATTTAGAATTGTAGTAATGTGGTAGTGCAATGTATATGAGTACACATGCGCATGCATACAAACATACATACATATTCTAGCAAAGTGTACTAGAGTAAATCACAATATCATTATACCACCTCTATATATACAAGATTGCCATAAAACATTGTCAGAGCTCAAATTTTTATATCATTGAATGGTGAAAATCCAGAAAAAACTTTTTAATATATCACTTTCATTTTCCAAATTTTCCATTCAAAACTTAAGGAGATCTCGTGGCATACATTTTACAGAATGCCAAAACATGGCTTCGCCACATGCCATTCCATAATTATATATTTAATGTCACCTTAAGTATCCTATATCGTATTCTTTATTTGTGTGTATCTCACATGCCATGCTACCAAGGTCAGGAAAGTGATAATTTGGGATTGATTTTAGGCTCAAATAGTGTGAGCAGCACTAAGGTAAGGACAAATTATAAAGGTAACACTCTTTTTAAAAAAAAGGCACAATGCTATTTAGAAAGTCTATGACACTACAAAATTTAGTGATATGCATAAAATTTCATGGACGAATATTTCATTACTTCGATAAGCAACAACAGTAAAGCCATCACAAAAATCAACCACCTTGTGTACTTACGAAATTCAGTTGTTTCATCTCCATCACATGATTTCCTCTTTAAAGAAACCATGATTACTGTTGACTTCTTTTTGTGTGTTGATGAGCGACCTGATGAAGGCTGATTCTTGTCATTGAAACTGACTGTAGGCAGCAACTGAGGTAAGCAGGACTTCAAATTGCTCTCTTGAGTTGATAGCTCATAACCCTGGGTACTTAAAATCGAGAATCCATCCGATTCCTTGTATTCGTCTTTGCTCAAAAACTTCTCAGTTTTACCTCCATCTATTTTCAGGTAACTTTCATAAAATCCCTCATACTTACACCCATTATCTACAAAGCATGATGCACTTTCATACTGAAGCAATTGGGCATTTGAGATGTTCCCATATGCATTGCCTACTGAAGGAAAACAACAGTCTACCAGCCAAAAAAACAAATAATAAACAAATATACAAAAAAAGGAAAGAAGAGATAGAAAAGAAAGTATTTATTACCGATCACATATTCACAACTAAAAAAAATAATTACACAATTGTGATGAGATGAAGAGCAGTACCTCCATGCACACTAATGAAGTCGTCATCTGAATCAGACTCCAGAATACTAACTGAATCAAACCATGCATCCTCTTGGCATATTCCTGCAAACACATGAACTTTTCAGTTCAGCAAGTTATTATGGATGGCATCTGTATGAAACCCAGGAATAAGTCAAATCTTCCATTTCACAGGTTTTAACACCAAATGATCTAAAATGAAAACTCTACAAATTACACAAATAGAAAGGAACATTGCTCAGTTTAAGCCAGTGTTATAGTATCAATAAATATTCAGTATTTGAGAGTCAGGGCCCCTCTCTACTCTCCATATTATCAATCCCAACTTTCTATCTTTTGAATTTTATGATTATTTCACATCCAATTCTCTCCCACACTATCTCTATCTTGAATTGTAAAATCTACTGTTTCTATATCAACTCAAATATCTTTATTACAACTATAAAAGTTAAACAATTGAAATCTTCATGTCTTTCTCTTCCTTCATTATTTCCTTTTCCAAAACTAATCTCTCTCTCTCTCACACACACACACACACACACACATGCTTCCTTTTATGGCAAATCACAATTCTCATGAATTCAAAAAGTTATAAGATTCTAGAACCTTTTTTACTTTCTTTTTTTTTTTTTTTAATCATCTGTAAGCAGAATATTAATATCAAAATAGTATATCCAGAACTGCGACCATTGGTTCAATGGTTCGCCCTTGGATACTTCCTGGATAAAAAGCTGCCTGATCAAAATAGCATGAACCTTTTTTCTACGCTTCTATCACATTTACCAGCATCCCTAGTTCCACTAAGAATCAAAGACAATGAAATTATAATTAAGATCTCCCAGTTGAATAGAACTTTGACTTGGGTAATTTCCTTTGTGGGATTTTGCTCTAAAGTAAAAGCACACTACACATACACAAGCGCAGAGATAGAGAAAGTACCATTTGCGTCAATTTGACTGTGGTTCCATTGCAGCTGGGTGACATGAAATTTCAAATTAGAAACCTCAGATCTTTTGCAAGTGGTAGTGGCACCCTTCTCAAAGTCGACATGTACAAACTCGCTAACAGAAAAATCTCTTACACGATTCCCCACATCACTATTCCGTTTGATAGGTACATCAGAGATGGAAGCAGAGGTCTTTCCACGGCATTTTCTGGATTTATGAAAGTGCTTCCTACGAAGTATAATCCTATTTTTTTTTGTCGAAACACAGCCACCCATGATGTTGACTATGTTTCACAAACCCCAATGATGCCAACCCCACAAAAAGAGCTGGCACAAAGAATACAACCTCTTCAGAAACAGAGAACCTGCAAAAAATTTAGAATTACCACTCACTATCGCGACCAACCTACTCAAAATCATAGATTAATATAAACAGAATCATGATATCAGTTCTTTGGTGGGAATTCTTTTGACTGACTGCTAATAACTTAAAATTCAGTTTACTTGAAACATATTCTTCTTATTTTATGAAGAATCTTATCGAGAAGATATTAACTTCAAGGTCATATCTGTTCACTATTCTTACAAAACAGATATCACATACTCAACAACTCAACAACTCAACAAAGCCTTAAACTATAAAAGAACACATTTTGATATTTCATGCATAAAGGTATATGCTCCTGGATGGAAATTCAACTAAGTTTCTCTACAAGGCATATGTTCTAAAAGAACCTGAGTGACATGGTACGTTTAATAGCTATTACACACAAAGCCCTGCACTTGATGCATAGATGCACGTAAAAGGCGGATTCCTAAGACAGCAACAGACCACATTTTTATACTTCCTTGAAGGATTGCACAACTCTTAAAATGAAACTCCGGAAATTGAAAAGCTGTTCCAAGAAATTGGTACTTTTGCATAATCAGGGAAAGCATAACAATCCGATGATAGTGTGGCTAACATGAGACCCAATCTTTCCCATATCTGTAAGTGGTCTTCTTGGTCCAGATGTCTATATGTTTGATTTTCCACTATAATTTCTAAATATCAGAATAACTAAATCCTTCATTCCTTTTTTCTTTTTTTTCAATCTAGTAGTTACCTTGAACTTCAAAGACATGCCAGAGAAGACAGTGCACATCTCAAGCTATCCTCAGCCTGTTAGAGATTTAAGTTGGAAATATCCATAACTTGGATGGGGCGAAGTGGGGTGAGATCAAATTGAGGTATACCCAAATTGCACAATCGCATATCACCTTTGGAGAAAACCTACAAATGAGAATTGAGAATCATATACGAACTGATGGATATCTGAAAACTGTGCAAATTGTAGTCACGAATGCAGGAAACTCATACTACATGATCACTTCACTATATTGACAATTTAAAGCTTTATTATGGAAAAAAGAAAAATAACTACCCACCCCAACCAAAACAGGGAAGAAAAGGGTATGATTGATGAAAAAAAACTTCTGTTTCTATCTCCAAAAGTCTCAAGTGAAAGCAAATATTTTCAGTAATGAAAAGAAATGAAACAGTCCTGCTTCCAAAGAATAAATGGAACACGAAATATCTAAAACATAGAAGACAATCATGAGTCAGCATCATATAATACAGAAGATGACAAGAAAATCCAAATGGGTTGAAAAGTAATAAATATTAATTAAATTATCAGAAACTAATCTTTATCAGAAGATATATTAACATAATTCGTAAGGTGAAATAATAAAATTATTAAAAAAATTAAAATTAAAAGGGCTACTTGCAACCCATGTGAAGACTTGATGATTAATTATGCAATTAGGCAAATAAAAATTTGGATACGTATATTGTAATATAATATACACATATACAAATGGAAAAATAGAATTAAAGAAAACCAGAGAAATTGAATGCAAAACTATACAAATGGTAAATTAAAAAGCAAAGTCGACAGATTACATATATGATAAGGAAAATTATGAAATAAATTTATAATTGAAAGCAAACATATATATATATATATATATATATAAAATGAGAAAATAATAAATCAATCAGAATCGTAATGAACAAATAAAATAAAATAAAAAAGGGGAAAAAAGCGCCAAATGCTGAAACGAGGAGTGTTATGTAAAACACGCAAGTGTGTGTGTGTGTGTGAGAGAGAGAGAGACAGATGCGAATTAAAAATCAGAAGGAATTGAATAAAACGCATAAACATTGCATGAAAAAACATGTATATAAACAATAAAATAATGGAAAGAGAAACAGAAACGGATCGAAGGGAGAGGCCATTAGATTGAACAACCTTAAAAAACAATCAAACCTGAAAGAAACCGAACACCGATCAACAATATATATATATATATATATATATATATATAGAGAGAGAGAGAGAGAGAGAGAGAGAAATATAAAAGACCTGAGGAGAAGGAAGGGTTGAATTCTGGCAAGGAAGAAGATGAATCAGGAGGAAGCGTTCGTTGCAGAACAAAAAAAAATCCCAAAGTCGGGACCCGGAATCCCCCTTTCTCTCTCTTCAGCCACCAAACGACCACCAGAGAGAGAGAGGGAGAATGAGAATGAGAAATTACAGACAGAAGAGAACCCTGAAGCCCGTCGACGTCGGCTCCTATTTTTGTCGTCCCTCCTGCCTTTTAAATCTCCCTCGCTCCCTCTCTCCCTCTCATATTTGTTCACATTTTTTGGTTTTCGACTTTCGTATTTTCGTTTTTCCGGGATTTTTCGCCCGAGATTTCGCGGGGAAGAGACAGAGCATCAACCTCCGATCTCCTCCTACCTTATTTTTCTCCTCGTACGTGTCAGCATTTACGTTTGTGAAAAGTGTATCCCTCCCTCCCTCCCTCCGTCCTAATTTGCATTCTTGAATATTTCAAAATATGTGATTGTTTTAATTTTTAAAATTAAAATATTTAAATGAATTTTCCATTATATTCCTTTATCAAATTTGAAAAGTAATTCTTTCTTTTTACAGGGTAAAATTTAAATACAAACTTAAAAATATAATAAAGTCAAAACAATCAATGCATTTCTTAAATTGCATGTTTAGTCAACGTATACACATAAATTATGCTGAAATGAGTAATATTTAATGTTAAAGTGTTTAATTTCGCTTCGTAGGGGCTTCTGATTCATGTTATCAACTACCGGAATCGCACTTTTTTTTTTTTCTTTTCACATGTTGGTGGCCCAACTCATTTAAGTTTCAAAATTAATAAATTTTGATACAACAACGGTTATACTCCCCGATCATGTAAGAATGTTTTTATCCATTTTTATCGTCAGTGCATTTTCACTTGGATAGATATTTTAAAGGATTGGCCATTGGATTGGATAATTTTTTTAATATGTTATGTATGCTAAATTTGACATTGATTCAATAATCGATTTTCAAAATACAGACTATTAAACAATTATTACAACATCTAATGATAATCACCTATTTTGAAAACCGATTATTGGATTACTATAATTTTTAGCAGGCTTGACATGCATAGAAAACTGACTAATGCAGCATTTGATTTTTCAAAATACCTATCTTATGATTCCTAGTGGGGTGGGCTAACGCTGTAAGGATGTCATTATCTTATCATAATTCTATTTTTATATATTTCAGTCCTTCCCACACAAAAAGTATAAGAAACTAATCTATAAAAATGAGCAGCACTTGTTTGAATATGAGTTGGGCTAGAATGATCTTAATTCTCATTATATGTTTACAGCATGAAGCTTTTGAGGAGTCATGGAATATATATTTTAAAAACTAATCGTTGTATTAGGTAATATTCTTATGTATGTCATTCATGCCAAAAATTACAGTTATTCAACAGTCAATTTTTCAAAATTAATATTGAAAAAAACTGTAACAAATTTCAATAGTCATAGTTTTTCACAATATGTATTTTGAAATGTTGATATTGGATAATTGTGATTTTTTGTATCATAAGAAAAATATCGAATCCAACAGTTGATTTTTCAAAATAAATTATTTATAACCAGCACATGCTGACTAAAGTCAGCATATGTGCACAATATCATGAGTTGGGCTACCGTAACTATTATATATTCTTCAGATATAGAGATGTGTCTTTTAATGTTTTTATAAGGTTTTTAGGCCACATTAATGAAATCTTGAACATAAATGAATAGTATTAATTTTCCCCTTTTTTTTTTTAGTACAAATAAAAAATGTACCTTTCTTACAATTAATTAGATAAAGGACCTTCCAAGGATTTCAAAGCTTCATTATTTTGCTCATAATATTTCATTGTTTTTTTTTTTTTTTTTTTTTTGACATATTAATTGATACATGTAGCTCTATTTTAATATACTGTCAGCTGAATTTGCATTGATTAGAAAGAACCCATGTAACAAATTTAAAAAAAATATTATGTACCTTTTTTTATTAGTGGGTTAAAATAACTTAGAAATGGCAAAATTAATTTTATGTGGGTAAAATGACTATGAACCAAAGAAATCTTATTAAGCATTTACCTAAACTAAAGGAAAATAAAAAAACGTTATTAAATTATAAAGCCATTGGCTTCTCTTGAAAAAAAAATGTTATATGAGTACCGCTCCTATGAGTACTTCCTTATATGAGAACTTAGCCTTCTGGTTAATGTAAAATGGGTATTTTGAAAAACCGACCGTTGGATTTAATATTTTTCGTATGTATGAGAGGCATTCAAAAAATCTAAGTAATCGGACCACCGGTTTCTGATATATAGACTGTTAAGCATTATATATGTATTTAATTTTCGCAATTTTTATTTAAAAAACTAGTGGTCCGATCACTGTAATTTTTGGCATGTATGTCATATATAGGAAGAATATTAAATCCAACAGTTAGTTTTTCAAAATACTCATTTTACATTGGCCAAAAAGCCAAATCCCTGTACAAGGAAGTCCTCACAGGAACAGCAAAAAATATATATATATGACATGGCATATTGGACTTGTGTATCTTTTGACAATTTGTTTCATTGTCAAGTTGGTATAAATTAATAATCCTAGGAAGATATTTTTATTAATGAACACTCAACATCCCTCTCCACCTTTCCACGATTGATTATTTTACTGCATCAACTACAAGCCTATACTCGATCAAATTATTTGGTCCGATGTCCTAAGTTTGGGGTGGAATTAATCCTTTTATCAAAATGAATTATTGGAAAATAGAGCAAGTGATTTGGGGCAATGATGGGGGAATGATGGACGCAATATTACACGGAATAGTGACAAATTTTGTGTACGTCAATCAAGTGGATACGTGGTCTCAATCGTGGGGGCGAAACGTTGTTCTTATTATTATTAGCGTCCGTGTGCGGTTGACAACGACTCCATAACCAAAACTGTCATGTTTCAACCAAAAACACACCTACAGCTGTTCTTCTTCCATATATATTAAATCATGCCATTTCAATTACAATCATTTATACACTATATTTTAAAAAGTTAATAATTGAATTTGATAAGTGGTAACGTTTTGAATAACAAAATTTTTTACATTTATATTTTTCAAAAATTGACCAGTTGAATTACTGTGATTTTTGAAAAATATTACATACATAAGAAGGGTATCAAACCCAACAGTTGATTTTTCAAAATATACTGTGCAAATGGTTGTGATTGAGGTGACCTGATATAACTTACATTAGGACCTTAATTAGCATTCCTAATTAAATAAATATAAACATATTAATAGAAAATAGAAATGATTCTACCATTACAACAACTCTAATGGTGGGCTTAATTAAAGTGGATTCAAATTCATTTTTTGAATCCAAATGCAAAAATTCTTATTCCAATGGTGGATTCAAAAGTGAATCCAAAATGAATTGGATCTAAAAGTTTATCCAAATTTGATTCCAAACTGGGTCCATTTTTCTCTGAGATTAGTAAAAGTGCCTATAAACTTGTGCTTGGTTTTGGGGGAAAAGAGAGATATAGAGAAGAGTAAAAATAAAATTGATCCACCACCATTGGAGCACTTGAATCCAAATAAGTATGCATTTCACCGTAACATATCCAAAATAGATTTCAACTCAAAAGAATTAAAAAAATGGATCCAACCATTGAAGTTGCTTTTATATGCTTACTTTAGCTAGCGTAAGTATGGGAATAATTATGAAATGCGTATTTTGAAAAACTGACGTTAGATTAAATATTATTCATATGTATGTCAAGCGTGCCAAAAATGACATTGATCCAACGGTCAGTTTCTCGGAAATATTACTATGAAAATTGTGACAGTTTTTCAGGGTCTATATTAATTCTAAGATGTTGGGATGGAAAACTGTGATTTTTGGCATGCATGCATGACATCCATCACAAGATTATATAATCTAACAGTCGGTTTTTTAAACTAATATATTACAAATAATTAAAGACATCATGCTGACGTAAACAGAAGTTAGCATATGTGCATAGGATCGAGACTGTAGGTATATATTGCGTTAGATGACCTGTGTAGGGCTAATTACAAAATAATTTTTTTTTTAAATTTCTAACAATAGTTGAATTAGATACACTTCTTATGAATGTTATGCTTATAAAAATTCATAATGATTTACAAGAAAAAGCTTGTGACATTTTGAACTACAAAAAAGTCACAATTTCTCACCGTGACAATTTTCAAAAACCAATCTTTGGATCACTATAATTTTTGGCGAGCGTCATGATATTGATAAGAAGTGTATTTAATCCAACGCTTAGTTTAAATTATATATATGTGTGTGTGTGTGTGTGTGTATAGTCATGACATGCATAAGGCTAATTGTGAAATAAATTTTAAAAAGTCGATAATTGGTTTAGATACTCCTCTAATGTATGTCATGACTACAAGAAATTATAGTAATCCAACCAAAATGTCACTATCAAAAATTGTGACCTTGTTATCTTCAAAATATCACAATTTGTTTATAGTCGATTTTTTCAGAAATCGTTTGTTGGATTGATTTTTGACAAGCATGATATACATAAAAGAGGTATCTAATTTAATGGTCGATTTTTCAAAAAAATTTCTACAAGTGGCCCCATAGAGATCACTTGATGTAAAGTTACGTAAAGTGATGTGCATAGAGTCAATTGCAAAATGGATTTTGAAAAACCAACCATTAGATTATATACTCCTCTTATGAATGTCATGCTCATCTAAAATTATACGATCCAACAGCAGATTTAAAAAAAAAAAAAAAAAAAAATTGATTAAAAAAATTTGGTGACAATTTGAAGAACAACAATATCACAATATTTCTGATGGTATCGGACATTACAAAAGTCAAGTTTATATAATATTTTAAATAAAAATAATAAAAATAAGGGACATGGAAGAAATTAATGAGAGAAAAAAGGTAAGTGAAACCCACGAATTGAATAAGAAGATTATGAAAAGAGAAACAAAAATTAAAAGAAACCCTCGTGTAATGAATAAGATATCTTAATTTTTTTAATTTAAATTAATTAATCATATCCATATTATATTATAGTAGCATGTCATTATAAGATTGAAGTGGTATAAATAAGGAGATATTTATAAAAATAAAACGTTTATATATATATATACACTATTGGTTGATCTAACGTTCTGAACACGCTGCAAAACAAGAACGGAGTTAGCACAAGCACGAAAGCAAATCTGTCATCGCATGGAGAATGCGATTTCGTAAGTATAGCTGTTATGAAGCGAGTACTTTGGTTATAATTTTATTTTGTAACTTCAAAAAATAAAAAATAAAAAATTCAGTTTTATATATATATATAGTTCCGATCTTGTCAGCATATACTTACATAAGCTATGTCAGTATGAAAGTCATAGATAAATGTGTAATGCATATTTTAAAAAACTGATTATTGGATTAGATACTGCAATTATAGATGTCATGTATGCCAAAAATTACGGTGATCCAATGTCATAATTTCAAAATATAGTTATGAAAAACTGTGACCGCTGAAAACTGTCATAGTTTTTCTCAGTGATATTTCTGAAAAACCAACCATTGGATCACAGTGATTTTTGAATCAAAACTCATATTCTAACTATATATATATATATATATATTGACCTCGCTATTTGTTCTTTCTCTTTAAGTGATGGATCTCACTATTTAGTACTAGCCATTGGTCTTACGACTCAATGGCGTTCCATGCCCCGTGTACTAATTACAGTGTGTTTGGATTGAGAGAGTTGGAGAGAAGAGAAGAGAGTCTTTAAATTTCTCCTAGTTCCCTTGTTTGGTTTTCCAAAATGGGAGAGAAAGGAAAGTCAAAGGAGGGCCGGGAGAGAAAATAGGGTGAAAGTGGATAATTTTTTTGTTCTCTCCAAATTGGAGAGATTTGGAGAGAAGAGAAAAGAAAGAGAGCAAATTTACTCTTCTGCCCATATACATTGCTTGGAGTATAGAAAAAGTGAGGGTAATATCGAAATTTATACGTTAATATTTTTTTTTCTTTTAATAAAAGCTATCAAAACAAGTGGAGAGAAAGTTAACTTTTTTCCTTTCTCTTCTTTTCTCTTAATGAGATTATCTTCTCTTCTTTTCTCTCAAATTCTCTCAATCCAAACATAGTGCTAAGAGCCTAACAAGACTTAACTCGATGGAGGTCTGACTCGGCTAAGTTGGATTAGTCTTCTCTCAGCCTAGTTATAATCTCCTAGAATCTTTCCCCATTGTCAAACTACAATTATTTGTTCTCATGTTTTCAATGCACTTTTTGTTCGCGTGTCAATACTTGATTGGATGTTATTTTTCACTCATTACAGTAATTACTCTTAAGACTCAAACTCAAAGGATTGTGGAGGAGTGAATGTTATATATTTTGAAAAGTAGCTTTCACACTTGAAAAAAAATTTAAAAACTCAAAGCAATGGGAAATGAAGTATAGCTAGGTTGCAACATGAATCACATGGTACATAGTCTATATATGAACAAGTGCATATATAAAAAATAAGGGAAAATTGGACAAAGGTCTTATTTTAGAAGCTTTTCATGCTTAAAGTCCTCCTCAAAGATCTCTTATGCTAAAAGTCCTTTTGGCATGAATTGGACAAAAATACCCCTCTTCCCAACAACCTTCAATGTCACCTCCACTCCCAATCCCGGATTTCACTACGTCGGACACCCGATTTCACTACGCCGGAAACCCGATTTCACTACGTCGGAAATACGTTGGAAACCGAATTTCACTACGCCGGAAACCTGTTTCACTACGCCGGACACAGGATTTCACTACTCCGGAAACCCGTTTCACTACGCCGGAAATGCATTTCACTACGCCGAAAACCCGTTTCACTAAGCCGGAAATGCGTTTCACTAAGCCTGGAAAAAAAATTTCCTTTCGTTTTCCTACATTTTCTCAGGAACCAAACAAAAAATTAAAAAAAAAAAAAAAAAAACTTTCTTTTTCCTACACTTTTCAGCAACCAACAATAAAAAATGAAAAGAAGAAAAAAGAATAAATCATTCTGTTTTTTTCCCACTGGCCTTTGTCTGGCACAATGCATGGTTGATATGCATGAAAGATAAACAAAAAGCATATGAATGAAACAATTATGGGTTTGTATATCATGATCGACTTCCATTGAAAATAAAATCATGCCTTTGCTTGAGTGTTGGAAATATATATAGAATTGTTATATAAATAAAAAGAAAAAAGAAAAAGAAAAGTGGTGTTAAAATAAAACTGTAGCTCTATTGTTCTAAAAGATTTCAATCTTAAATACATCAACATTTTGAGAAATCCATGCCAAAGTCCTGTACAACTCAAGCAAAGGAATTACAAATTTGTAGCAAAAGAATGGATCGATCATTGATGGAGCACAAGCTCCCAACACGAAGGTCCAGGCCAAGCAGTTGTACCGCAATCGATAGCAAACAAAAATCCATTCCAGCCATATACTATTGTATCGCAATTGATGGTGAATAGAGCTCAAACGCAGTCGATAGGAGCTTTGAATTGCACCAAAAAACCCCCAAAAATGTCATGGAAACCACTAGAATCTAGTGTTGTTCAGATCTGGCTTCGACGAAGATGATTGTGATCACCGGCGAGATCAGTAGCGAGATCGATCACCAGTGTTCCTTCGCTTTGTGATGCTTCCAATGCTGATGTCTGGTGAGTAAGTTGTCTGAAGGGTCCGTTTGGTTCCTGAGAAAATAGAAGAATTCGAGGTACTGAAACAGTGCGCGATCCGCCAATTCAAAAGCATGTGGATCAAAAGAAGAAGCAGTAGCAACAATTCGGAATCCGAGGTACTGGAACAGGACGTGATCTGGTTATTCGAAGCATGTGGAGAAGCTCTACTACATCTATGGAGAAGCCCCTGCCATCACAGATCCGAACAATCTCTGCCGCTTTAGAGAGAAAAAGAGAGGAAAAGAGAAAGAGGAGAGATGAGAGCTACACCGGCGAGCTTTGTCGCCGGAAAGTCGCCTTATTACGCCGGTGACTGTCACGGGCAAGGGATGTAGATGAGATGGTACCATGGTTGGTCGGTGGAAGAAAAAAAAAATTGGAAAAGAGGAGGAGGGCGTGGGAACAAACATAGAATTTAAGGGCAATCCAGTCATAAAATAAGTAGATTTTTAAAATTTAGGACTTTAGTCTGTAGAATATCTTTAAATAGGACTTTAGGCATTAAAAATCCTAAATGAGGACTTTATGCAAGAGAGGAGCCTAAAATAGGACTTTTGGCCAATTAACCCTAAAAATAAAAATAAAGCTTGACAATTAATATGTTACTTTATGAGAATATAATTAAGCATTAATGTTGTAAAGTGGGGGAGTCCTCAAAAAGGGATATATGCTCAAGCAACCCATTTACATAAACAATTAGACATGCATTGTATTAATTATTAATCTAATTGAATTGGACCAACACTAAGTTGAAGTCCAAGAACCAAGTGGTTGGGGCAGTAAAGGTACCCAATTCAAGTTTGTCCCCATCTCCCCATCTACCATATATTTCAAGAAAAATTCAATTCTAAGAACTGGCCTTTCATTTCTCATTATGACAAGATTAGGTAATCAGACCTTTAAGGGTGTCTTTGATTCCAATTTTTAAGTGATGTTCATTGAACCTTAAAAACATAATCAATGTCTTTTGCTTTTTTTTTTTTTAATTGATTGGGGCGACGCGTGTTTTAGATTTTAGTAAATGTATTATTAGAAAAATTAATTAAAACTCGCCTGAACTCACTTGCTCCTAACCAGTAGCAATGGCATTTATTCCTGTATTTTGGAGATCGAGAGGTTCTGCCTTTGAGTACATGAAAATGTATCGATATCTATTTATTAATATTATTAGAAGAAATTTGAAATAAGAGTAAGTTTCTAACTATTGAAAAAAGCCCTCACTAAATAGAATTGAACCTGTGTTTATAATGCCCACAAATTACAATTAAGTCAGGATAACCATGGCATTGAAAAGTAAATTCTTGGGTAGATTGATTAGCTAACATATGCTTGCAGCATCCTACCTGTATATCTTTGGTGGATTTTCTCACTCCTAATCACACGAAAAATATTAATAATTAGAAGGAAAAAGCATGGTAATAAACCCAAATTTGTGCTTTGTGTCATGTTGACCAAGTTTTTCAAGCTAAGTACGTAACACATTTTATTTTATTTTTTTCAGGTAGTATGCATTAGTAGGGTTAGTAGTTAGTTGTTAACGGAGAAGGGGAATAAAAATTAGGTCAATTCTCATCCATGAGGAATAGAATCCTAACCTCATCCTTTATAAGAGACATGATCGAACCGCTAAACCAAAGTTTAGTAGGGTTAGTAGTTAGTTGTAACACATCTTATCTTATGCAACTAAAGCTCATGTCAATTTCTACTAACAATAACAAATTAAATTAAGCCTAATATAATCCTGGGTCGGTGTCGTCGCAATCGGGAGATTACAAAATTTCTAATTAAACAACTACTAAACAAATCAGGGGAAGAATCTAGATATATTCTCTTTAATCTTGTTTTCTTTCTTTAAAAAAAAATAAAAATAAAATTCTGACCAAATCCAAAGCTAGACTCAGTCTCCTCAGTTTATAATGCTGTTAACAAGAGTTAGTGAAGGGTCCTTTTTGAGCCCTTGGATTATTAGTTTACTTTTGATTTGAAAATATGATAACAATACTACCACCCCTCAAGTGTTCCCCACAATTCCAACCCTTGCCGACTCCACTGGCCCCATGAAAGATGGGCTGTTTCAACACCCTACTGCCCTAGCAAGGGGAGCATGTCTATTATTTTTTAGGAGTAGTTGTTCGAAATATATAGAACTCTGTCACTAGAAGATAAATTTTCAAAATTTCCAGACTTATTCATGCAAAACAAGTATAATTTTTTTTTAAAAAAAATTACAGTTTGACCCCTCAATTATCACAAGTTTACACTTTGCATGCACCTTGGTAGCTTTAATTCGAACACATTAACTCCTTATAACTTTGATTTATAGCACTTTTTACCTTCCTGACAATTAGTCATTTGATTCTTTGATTGAAAAATAGTGTTAGGCTTGTTATTTTTACATGCAGTATTTATTCTAAATTGCTAATGTATCCACAAGTATATCAAAAAAGTAATAATTTTTCTCAATATATTTTAATTTTTATAAATTAGTTTTGACATAAAGTAAACAAAATATATTGAGAAATATCATGAAACTTCATCTGTTGGATATTTTAATAAAAAAATGTGGGAGGTTACAAATTGCTGGTCAAATTTTTTATGTAACCTACATGGATATTATGATGACCTTAATTTTGATATTATAATGGAATTTTAATTCCATGTGTTCGAATTAAAATTATAGGGATGAAAAATGTAAATCGGTGAAAGTTGAGGGGGTTAACATATAACTTGTTCTTTTTAATTTAATTTCATTAAATTTTTTTTTTTTCAAACAATAGATAAAAACCCATCTCTACCAACTCTTAATATTAACAAATAAGTATCAATGTACTTTTACACACATGAACTAGATACCTAATAATTACCAATCACTTGAAAGTATGATGCATGCCATTGGACCATAATGCCATTGACAACTAAATAGATTAATTAAGGTCCGTTTGCTTTAACTTGGCCTAAAATCACTTTTAGAAAATAATATGTTCACATTTCTTTAAAGTCATATTCACCTCTATTAACAATTACCCAAAAAAAAAAAAAAAAAAAAGACCAAAGTTACTAATGAAAACTCTTTGTAGTGAAACTACTCTACAAATAGAATATTAAATTACGATCAGGTTCCTATTACGTCTCGTTTTACCTTTATTTTTAAAACATTAATGTGGGTCAAATATTTTAAAAAACATGAAATGTTGAGGATACTAGTCCTTGGAGTGAGAATTATTTGTAATTACTTTGTTTAATTGGGAATCATACAAAGCAAATAATGAAATAAATAGTTATAATTATGCTCCCTTCGAATCTCGAAAAATAATCACAAAATGAAAAGAGAATTATGTATAAATGAATTCAATTATGTCGCATTTAAGCTTTTCTTTCAATCTCTCAAGTTTTTAAATATTCAAACAAATTAAAGCTTGTACAGGTCAATGGAGGGCAGGCATTAAAATCCCATGTTCTTCATTCTTCAATCAAACTTAAAGCCAACTGTACGTTTCCTCTGCTCTATACTTGTAATTCAATAAAACTTTTTATAAATAAAAATAAATAAATTACAGATAACACATTCTTGACTTTAAAATATTTCAAAACACTCCCTAAATTATTGTTGTTTTACATTTTTTAACTCTTTTTTCTGTTAGTACGTGAGAAAATATGAAATTTTTTTTTCTTTTTAAAATTAAATTGAGTGATACAAGTTGCATATTTTCATATCAGTGGAGTAGTGTATAGAACTTTCCTGAAAAGTTTAGATAAAAATAAAGCCTGAAGTGGGCTGGTTGGCATTTTCATCAAAATTTTCAGGACTATTTTGAACTAGTTTAAAGAAAATAGTGCTAATTGCTAAAGCAAACTCAGACTTAAACTTCAGAGTGTTTTCTTTTATATATATATATATATATATATATATATATATATATATATATGTAAGGATAAATTACGTCCACACCCCTACATTTCTATTACACTAACATCCCCTCTCTATTTTGAAAATACACTGCACCTGCCGACAGTATTTTAGTACAAATTACATATGAAATGCATTTTTTCAAAGAGGATGGATACACATAGGCATTGTTTTAAAACCCGGACCGTTCATCGAACCAGAAAAATTACCGGGTTAAGGGTAAACCGAGTTAAACCGTGACGTCATAAATATTTTATTTATTTATTTATTAGAATAAAAACTGTAAATGATTCAAAATATAATTTTTTTAAAATGTCTGTACAATCAATTCATATATTTGAATTTATGTGCAGTCATCAAAATTGAAAATTGATAATTACTATTGATCAATCTTTATTATATATATTTTTTCAAATGCAAGATAAGAATATTGTATTATTAAATTAGGTGCTTGAATTTCTTTTTTGCTATTTGGGATTTTTTTAGATTAATTTTCCTTTATAGCCTTCTTAGCTTTAAGAGATTTTTTTAAAAATTGGGGCTATTTTAGTCATTTTAGCACCTTTTAAATAAATAAAAATAAATTAAAAAGAAAAAGAAAAAAAAGAACGAGTTGACCGATTTTTTAACCGAGTTGAACGGTTTTTGAATTGAATGAGTTTTTGTGGGTTAAACCAACCGGAGAGGGGACCGATTCCCGGTTCAACCGGCCGGGCCGGTCCGGGTTTGATAACATTGTACATAGGCTCAAAATGATGTCATTTTGGAGTTAGTGATAATAATAATAATAATAATACAGCAAATAATGTTTTTGGGGGATAAGTTATAGAATGAGTTTTCAAGGGGATAAGTTATAGAATGAGTTTTCAAGCCCATTTCATTATATATATATGTATATAAAATAATGATCAAATGATCAGCTACTGTTGACTTAGATTTAAGTCAGCTAAGCACTTATGGGCATTTGATCGTCTCATCACTTAAAAAAACATTCATTCATTAGATGATCCAACAGCCAAAAGTCTTAAATCAGCAGTAGCTGACTAGATCATATATATATATATAAATTTGTTAGAGTTAGATGGAAATTTTTGCATATGTATTTGGTCATCCTCGGAGTGAAATGATTGTAAATGTATAATTGTCTCTCATTTTTATATATGAGACTATATTCAAAGTGACTACATGTTGAAATTTCAGAACATGATGCGTAAAAGGAAGACATGAATTTTAGTAAGAAAAGTGATGCATGTTAAGAAAAGAAGGACTTGTTATAATAATTCAAAATTAGTCAAATATAATGTGAAACAAAATGCTTATAGAACAAAGTAGTCTGACCAAAATTAGTCTAAATCATAATGCAGGTATTGTGAACTTTGCAAGATAGGTGGATGCCCAACTCATTTAATACTTGGTGGAAACTTTGCAATACGGAGTCACTCACAAAAATAGTAAAGAGATAAGAACATAAAAAAGGAGGCGGCCCACCAATCGCTACCTAATTCATCCTCCTCATTGCTCTATATATCTGTGTACATACGAGAGGTACGAAGTGATGAAAAATAAGTAGAGAAAAGAGAGACAAAAAAGATTCGGATTATAAAAGAGAGAAAATAAAAAAAGTTAAAAGTCAGAAAGAGAAAAATCCATAAAAATCCATAAGTAGATGTTGGCCTTTTTGCCGAATCATGTATATCCTTGTGTACTTTTATTTGGTACTTCTGCATTATTTTTCGCAACAGTAGGTGATTATTGAAGTGACCTTATCATATACAAATGGTCAAACAATAAAATGGTGTAAATAGAAAACGTTAAGTGTAGCAGTCAGTAAATAATAAGGGGTGTGAATGTAATTTATTGAAAAATATATATATATATATTCATAAAAATGGGCCTCAAGTCCAGCCCAGCTCAAACCAACAGAAACCCACATTGCAAGGTGGGAACTGGGAAGTGGCTGTGTACCCTTATCCCAATTATTAGGGTCTTAGTCCAAGGTTATGAGTTTGTTGCTTTTAATTAGGACCCAATATTTGAGGGAATGCTAGGCCCATTGATAGCACACCTAATTAAACTCATTTGAAGGCCAGCCCAAAGCAAAAAAAAAAAAAAAAAAAAAAATTTTTTTCAAAAATATAATTAAAAAAAGATGGTTTTCATAAAAATTAGAATTTTTTTTTTTTTTATTTTTGGGGTGCATAGTGATAAAAACTTATTCCAACCCCAGCTCTCTCCTACCATTAATAAACCAGTTTCACTGTATTTTCAAGTATAACATTAATAAACCAGTTTCACTGTGTTTTCATATACTTGAATGGGAAACCTTTTCAGTGAAAGTGAGACCACATGTCACTGCTAGGCAATGAGCCTGAATCCTTTACTTGTGTTTTTCTGTACTTGAGTTTGCTTTGGTATTTAAGATTGAACACACGTCATCAAAAGTGAGAGATGAGTTATATTTTGATATGATGTGTCGTGATGAAAGAAAAACCTAAGCAAAAAAGATCCAAACTCTCAACTAACAAGCATTGACCAAAAATTCTGGAATTGATGTAGTGGAAATTCTTGTTTTTAAGTTGGGTGGGCTTGGGCCGTGATATGGCCTACTATGTATTCGCTTTTAGAACAAAGCATTGAGAACTACTTGGACACTGACCCAGCAGGCTAAAGCTTGAAATTGTAGTTAAAGTTTGTGGAAGAGAGAGAGGGAGGAGGCAGTAGAGAGGGAAAGAGGTGGGACCATGTGTAGCACTGGGGGTTTAGGCATAATTAGAAGTGTCACATGTTTGTCTAAAGTGACATTATGAAACACACCCACCCATTCCTTCTTTTGGTTTCTCCATCAAGTATAGAGTGTGGAGTGGGTGCAGTTTTAATTTTGTGCATGGCCCACTACTTATGAGTTATACATATATATGAGAGAGAGAGAGAGAGAGAGAGAGAGAGATTTTCCTCAATAGTAGTCATGGGTTCATGGGCATGTCATGGAAGTAAAATTTGGCTAGAAGGAATAGCTTTTCAAAAAAGAAAAAGAAAAAAGAAAAGAGGTGAATGTGGCTCACTCAATGGAATTAGAAGAAGGTGGTGACTTTGAAAATTTTTCTACCCAATTTTGTTTATGCAAAGTATGCCCTTGGGAAAGTTTAACACTGAAATCTTTGATTTCTTTTAATGGAGCCAAAAGTGTTTGCTTTATTTCCCTGCATTCTTTGACTGAATGCTCCATTTTGGCATTTCTTTTTCCTTGGTCTTCTTGGCAACCAATGAAATCGTTAGTTTCTTTCTTTCTTTTTTTTTTTTTTTTTTTTTTTTTAAGAGAAAGAATAACTAACCTTACTTAATCATAAAAATGACCTTTACATTTTTATTTTTAATACACAATATTAAAAGCCCCTAGCTTATAGGGAGTCCATCTCAATTTTCAATTAAGTCCTTGAACAACCCTGCTTGATACCTACTTTAGTACTTCAGGAAACAAGTTTAACGGTTATGTTCAAATGGGCTCAAACCCCTAAGTGGATCTCTCTCTCTCTCTCTCTCTCTCTCTCTCTCTCTCTCTCCTGAGCCTCGTCCATGGAAAGCACAATACCAGATCCTAAGCTTCCCAGCACTTGAATTAAGCCACAGCTAAAGCCTCGAGGGCAAATGCCCAAACCCAAAAAAATTTCTTGTATACTTTTTCGGAAAAAGCTTAACCCAATGTCATAGTATCTTTTATGAGGGGTTCCACCCTTACTCGAAAGTGAGAGTACCTTTTTTTTTTTTTTTTTTTTTTAAGGATAGCATGATAAGTTTTCCCACTTCTCAATAAATTTTTAAAAAAAAAAAAGAAAAGAAAAAGAGTAATACTGTGGATCTCTGGAAAGGTGTGTCCCCAATTAATCAAAGCCTTTCATTTTTTCAGTTTTCACTGCAGTACTAGCATTCTATGAGTCTGGATCCTCTGCTTGGACTTAGATATGTTTGGGTGATGTCTCATGATCTGAATGCTCTGCTTTTCACTTAGATGATGTACAGATGATCCAGATCATGACACATCACCCAAACACCATGCAAGCAAATCCAAGCACAAGATCCTCATTCAACATTCTACAACCTCACCTTACCTGCCTATATTAGGCTTTCTTTTATCTTTATGGTTTGGTCATATCATAGAATTGAACCAACAAAATATTCTACAACAATTACAAGTTACTATCAGTCAAAACAATTAGAACTATCGAAGTCATCGTAGCACATTGATGAAGATGCAGTATCTTAGGGCCCGTTTGGATAAGCTTTTACTTCCTGTTTTTCTACTTTTAAAAGTAAAAAAGATGAAAATTTTGAGTGCAAAAAAATTGATAGTTACTTTAAAAAGTTGAGGTAATAAGAAATTCTTACTTTCTCAACTTATAAAACTAACTACCAAAATTTTGCACTGTAGAACATATAAAAAACTTTTACTTTTTTACTCTTAAAAGTAGAAAAAACAGAAAGTCGTGCCCTTAAATGTTCTGTGGGTTCATAGATTAAAAGAAAAAAAAATCCAAACTGCAATCACTAGCCACCATGTTGATGAGGTACTCCTGTCCTGTCCTGTACCTACTTGCACTGTTGCCCACAAAGCAAGCTAAAAATCTAAAAATCATAATTTACATAGAGCATTGAGATATCAAGACCACCATTTTTGGTCGTCTACAGGAGTAGAACCAAAATTTGGGCATTATAATGTCATGTTCAAAACACAAATGAAAGGCAGGCATGCGATAATGTAAGATCCAAGTTATGTTTTGTTATCTTTAATTGCCAAATCTCTTCTTAATTTGTATTAGTCTAAATGAAGCAACCTTTTTTGATTTATGATCATTTCAATTGTCTTGACTTTTTTGGCTTAAAGTTCTCTTTTTATTGCCTAATTTTATGCCTTTCTCTTCTTCCTTTAACCATGAATGGACAGCATTTTACCAACCAACACCCTGCCAATTTGCCGGAAAAAGCTAATCTTTTTTTTTTTTTTTTTTCAGAAATATTTTGCTTTCATTGCTATGGACTCCTATACTTAGGAGTGTGCGCGGTTCGGTTAGGAATTGATTCGGAGTAAAATCACTAATCAATTCATTTTTGGGGCTGGCAAAATTTTCCAATTACCATTGAATTGTCGTTCTTAAAAATCAGCAGGTTGGTTAAATTTACTAGCAATTTCAACCATCGGATTTGGCGGGTTGTGACTCAAACTATCATTGTATCTTTATTCATTAAATGGAGCCGATCGAATAATAGAATTTCTTATTTATTGTACCTATAATGCTTCTTCTTCTTCTTCTTT
Organism: Hamamelis virginiana; assembly: GCA_017140935.1. Taxonomy (NCBI): domain Eukaryota; kingdom Viridiplantae; phylum Streptophyta; class Magnoliopsida; order Saxifragales; family Hamamelidaceae; genus Hamamelis; species Hamamelis virginiana. The sequence continues at coordinate 2,166,409 of JAESVK010000964.1, forward strand.
TTTCCCCAAATTGATGAGCTTAATCAGGAGTAAAATATTGATTTAATGAAGTCCAAGCTTCTAAAAAGACAAAAGGAAAAAGAAAAATGAACTAAGACTTCTAAGTGCTGATTTAGGGATTGTGGATGAGATTTTTTTTTTTTTTTATACATACAAGTCCAATGGATTGATTCGGGTCATTGGCCTTTTTAAAAGTGCAACCCGCCAGCTGAACCGCACTAACAATATAGTTACAAAACCATCCAACCCGTGTTATCAATCTACTCATACAGAATGGGTTGATTCGGGTTCATCATGGGTTTGGTGGATATTTACATGACCCTATCCACACTCGACCCAATTTAATATCACTATCTATTTATACTATTCGTGTAGTTTGAATTGGTCGAAACAATAAATTGGTTAATTTGGTTCAATTCTAAACAATGCTCGGTTTAGCCCTTTTTTCGATTTTTATACGCATGCCCCACCCCCTCCCCCTTTTTTTTTCGCTCCGAACCGAACCGATTTCTCTAAATTATATTAGACTTATCATTATATTTGCCATGATTCAAATTTTCATCAATAAGATTAGGTTTTTTTTTTTAATTCCTTATATTATTTCATCTTCTAGATGAAGAATCGTTGTTTGTAATTAATTTAATTATTAGAATATTGTGCTTAGTGCAACTGCTTGGAATACAAATTATCGGGTGTATTATTTAAAAATTTTACTATTAATTATTTCATTAGTTTATTTTATTAAGAAATATGATTTTATCTTTATTTTTATGAATTTTATTTGTGTGGAGAAAGTTATTACTCTCTTTCAATTAAAATGCATATAGATTAAATAATATTTACAAACTAAGAACTATAATTCCATTCAATTTCATATGTAATTCAGCTCAATCTTGAAATTCAAGATTAACATAACTGAACTGCATCTCCAGTTTAGACCATCGAAAAATCATCAAGCCCATTTAGAAGTTACCCAGTTCACCAATCTTTGTCGTTCCATTTGAGATCTTAAGCGTAACGAAAAGGAAGTCATGAGGCTAGCTAGGACTAGATATGTTTTATTTTTCTAAAGCTTAAGATAAGATATAAAGTAGAAAAAAAAAAAAGGAATTAAAAAATATGTTTCTGATAGAGTTTAGGATTAGGACGTCACCTCTAATAAGACGAATGGCTAGATGGTGCCACCTTTGTAAAGGCGTGTCACGGGCTTCAATCACATCCCTCATGCACTGCCAAAACATAAAAAGAAAAAGAAAAAGAAAAGGAAAAAGGAAAAGGAGTCACGGATTGTCAAGTGACATTAATTCCATATTTTTTTCTTCGTATTAGTGCAAGAGTGTCTCCCTTTTTCAAGATTGTGATTCGATTTAAGATTCTTCTTAGAAAATGAGTTATTGTTTACTCGGTGGACTTAAATTTCATTCCATTATAATTAAATACACAATGATGGTATATATAAGTTTATATCAACATGAAGGTTATAAATAATTGTGTGTTGCATATTTTGAAAAATTGATTGTTGGATTAGATATTATACTTATACATGCTATGTATGCCAAAAATCACTGTGATACATCAGTCGATTTCTCAAAATTATCACTGGGAAAAATTGTAATAGTTTTCAACAGTCACAGTTTTTCATAACTATATTTTGGAATTCTAATACTGGATTATCGTAATTTTTGGCATGCATGACGTTCATAGGTACAATACCTAATCCAACGGTCAATTTTTTAAAATATGCATTATACGATTATTTATGACTTTCATACTAATATGACTTATGTAAGCATATGCTGACTAGATCGAGACTGTATATATATAGTTTGATTAAAATTGAGACACCAATTTAACCATTGGTTTGACTGTCATTATCATTATATATAGACCGTGCTAACGAAGATAAAATGATAGAGATTCAAAACAAAAATTGAATTCTTATTCGCCCTTTATTCCTACTTTACAGACTCTATTATCTAGATATAATCTTTTTTTAAAAAAAATTAATAAGACCAGAACGCACGCCAAAAAGATTTAAGAGAAAGGAGAGGATTTTCTCCTGAAATGTAACTCTTTAGTCCGATAGACTTTTTTACAAAATAATAATAATAATAATAAGACTGCATGCCCACCAAATCCACAACTTACAATATTAGTTTGAATATTGCAATAGTTTGCATATTTCTAAATTTTTCAATAATCATTTTGTTTTTGAATAAAAAATCAAAGTTGTTTTGGTTGGGTGATGACTTGAAATTATTGTGAAGTGAATATGCATTTGATTTTTTTTAAAGAATTTCAGGTTTGATTTATTGAAAGTATATTAATATTCATTCGTTATTAAAGGGGTTAAAACATCTGCAATGCATTCATATCATTTGAGGTGCCAAACATTTGGTATGTCAAATCTTGACACTTATGTGTTTCAATGCATTAATATTATATTTTGACAATTTTTTACTTTTTGAAAAAAAAAGTATGAAATGGTACAAATGACAGTCCTATGTACCACTGTCAAAATTTAACAATCGAAATGACATATCATTGGAGCAGCCTATTTAGGAGTCAATGTTAAATTTTGATAATAACAGCTCAAATTAATTAACGGCATACTGTTGGAGATACTCTCGGTAAAATAATAACATTTGTCATTAAACATGTGCAATTTTTATTTTTAAAAAAATCATGTGAGTTCAAATTTGTTTAATATTAGCAAATAAAAGAATACAATTAATGTTAAAGTAATGTTTAAGCTATTACTCTATTAGAAGTTAGGAACCAAACAACCAACCGAACCAAGCGTATGAATTAAACAATTAAAATATTATTGTTTAGACTATTTTGTGGACCTTCTCGATCTAACCGTTGATTATTTATAACATCACACCATTAAGTGAGCATCACGCCAATTATATTTATAATAATAATAAAACAAGATAAATTAGATAATGAGACAATCATGGGCCCAAAAAGGAAAAAAACAAAATAAATTAAAATAAAAAGCATGATGATAGACAATGTATATGAGATTAAACCTTGGAAAAAAAAGTGTACGAAATATAGCATTTTTGCCTTGGTGGCATTAGCTGGTCTAGTGCAAGCCAAGAACTAGATTTTCTTAAACTAATTTTAAAGTTGGTTAAGTTTTAGTTGATTTTTATAAAAACTTTAGTTTGATCCTTATTAATTAAAAATAGGCTATCGATTTTGCTTAATTCGATCATCATTTGAAACATTAGGTAGACAGATCGAATCCAATTTAAGAACCCACTATATATATATATATAATAGTTATATGTACGTATAAATATCATACTATTATTGTCTCAATTTCTTTCCTCATTTTACTTCCATTTATTAGTCCATAAAAAAATTTGTTTTGTTTTGTTTTGTTTTGTTTTTTTTAATAAAGGTTTTGTTATTTGAATGATTTTTTGTCTTTGTAGTGAACTTTTATATTTGTAATAAAAAAAATGGGAATTTGGCCAAAGGTTCTCATTTATAAAATTTTTATGCCAAAAGTCATTTTGACATGAATTGGACAAAAATACCCTCCATTCCTAACAACATTCAACACCACCTACACTCTCAACCCCCGAGTTCAATACGTCACACCCCAGAGGTCACTATGCTGGAACCTGAGTTCACTATACTGGAAATGCAGTTCACTATGTCAGACCTCGGAGTTCACTATGCCGTAAATGCAGGTCACTACATTGGAAAATGCATTTCACTATGCTAATATATATATATTTCTTACATTTTCCCAACAAACAAACAATTTTTTTTTTTTTTTTAAAAGGTGGAAAAACAAAATGAAGCAAAAAGAATGAGCTTTATTGCATCGACCAGTGAAGAACAAGCCATTGAAAGCTTTGAAATCTCACCGTGGTAAAAACCAATGGACAAGCCATCCTTTCTCACAAATTCCATTGTTGTAATTACTAGTATTTCAATTTCAAAATAAGACCATTCAGTATTCTATTGCCATTAACATGCGTATTTAATAGAATTCAATGGTCGGATCACTTATTTTTCTCATCTCGAGACAAGCATTTCAAACATCCAATGGGTAAGTATCAAGAAATATTAAGAAGGTGTCGCAGAACTCAGATTTGGTTTTTATAAGAGAGAGAGAGAGAGAGAGAGAGAGAGAAGCAGTGTCGCTGGCAACGAGATCACCTCCGATCAACCGTGAGGTGAAGCTTTCTTTATTTTGAGTCTCTCTCTCCTTTCACATGGAAATTTGTAATAGTAAGGTGAACCTCCATCTCTTCAATTTTTCATTTTGCTGTTATGTCGGTAACTTCGAGAGAGAAATATGCAGTTGGGGGTAGTTTTGTCTCAATAAAAAAGATATTAATATGTTGAAGACTTTATGCTTTGGTAGAACTCAACACATTAAAATCTCTTTCACGGGACTTTTTGACATAAAAATAATTACTCATTCCGACTTTAGGTTAAGTAAAATTTTAAATTTCAAAATTAATTAATTATTATTATTATTTTTTTATAAAAAAATACAGACTGCCCTCAGTGTTCGTTGAAAATTCGAGTGTTGTGATGGTAATATCCTACTGCTAAGCGATACTGCAGTGGCGTAGTTGTACCTTGTACGAGTTCCTCATGGGTCAGCGATATCTTCATACTCCGTATTTATAATAATAATAATATATATATATATATAGAGAGAGAGAGAGAGAGAGAGAGAGAGAAACGGGGTTTGGAAAGCGTGAGGGAAGGCATAGAGTGAAGTCTTTGAGGAACGACAGATAGCGATCCAAAGATATTAATGCAGTGGGGGCGAACCTGTCAGAGACGATGCGTTAACACCTTAATAATTAATTTTACGGACTGAAAAAATAAACAGCATTAAATCTCCGACTGTACTGAGGACACATTACCATTCTCCTCAGGAGTACATCCTCCTCCTTCCATTTCCCCATTTGAATATCACAACTTTTACCACACTAATCCACGGTTGATGCATTAACGAACACGTACATCTCTGTTCTACACCATCATCATTTACCCCTTTTAATTAATATTCCTTTCTGCTATTCTCACCAAGTCCAATACCTGACAAGAAAATGCCAAATGCATCTTACAAAGCATTTTTGAAAAAAGCCAAAAAAAAAAAAACCCTAACCCCCCTCCCAATTTTGGGTCCCTCTCTCTCCCGTTTTGGCTTTGGGGGGGGGGGGGGGGGGGGGAAGGGATGTTTTAGTGGGAGGAGGGTAGGGGACTAGGGCACAACCCTAACCTGACACATATGGCATCTTTCGGTCTATTATTTGGACTGACCCTCTTCATTTTTTATTTAAACCTTAGTTGGTATTTCAAAAAGAAGATTTTTTCAAAATTAAAAAAAATATATATATATTTTTAAAATAAAATATTACACATTTGCTTTAGCAGTGATTAGTTTTTTCTAGCCTTTTTGACTTCTACATATGGTTTTTATATTTCTTCATGTCTTCTTATGGACTTGGGGTATTTTATTAAAAAAGGGTAAAAAGAAGAAGTTTGGGTATTATAGTCACTTCAAGTGCAGCTGATGATCATGTCCTGCCCCTTATAACTTTACTATTTCTTGCATGTCATGAAAGGCCAACAATTTTTTTTTGTTCTCCTGTACCAAACTTTGTACAGTATTTGTAGGTAGGTCCTTTTGGTGGAGTTTTTTGCAAAAGTATGGTTTGAAAAATTTTTTTTGACAAGAATATGTTGGGTTGAAACAATTTTACAAAAGTGAATGAAGCCGCTACTGCGGCTTTAAAATTTCAATATATTAAGAAACCGCAATAGCGGCTTCAACAAAATCTTTTGTTTTTTTGAATTTTTAAATTTTTTTTTTTATACTTTCACGTTTCACGATTTTTCACAGTCAGTTTTTTCAGAAATCAACCGTTGGATCACTGTGATTTTTGGCAAGCATGACATACATGATTGTGACATCTAATACGACGGTCAGTTTTCTAAAATTTGCACCGCAAGTAACTCCACAAGTGATTACCTGATGCAAGAAGCATCGAGTGCACCTTATATTAGCACTTCTGATAATATAAGGTGGCGTGCCTAGATTTGAATGGATAACAAATTTTGAAAAATTGAACTTTGAATTAAATATATTTCTTATCAATTTCATGTTTACAAAAAATTACAGTGATCTAACGATTGATTTTTTATAAATATCACTTTATGACTTATCAGAAATGCTAATATAAGGTGCACTCGATGCTTCTTGCATCAGGTGCTCTCTTGTAGAGCCACTTGGGGTGCAAATTTTAGAAAACCGACCGTTGGATTAGATACCCCAATCATGTATGTCTTGCCTGCCAAAAATCACAGTGATCCAACGGTTGGTTTCCGAAAAAACTGACTGTAAAAAACAATGAAACGTGAAATTATCAAAAAAAAAAATTTATTCAAGCCGCTATTGCGGTTTCTTAATATATTGAAATTTTAAAGCCGCAACAGCGGCTTCATTCACTTTTGTAAAATTATTTCAACCAACCATATTCTTGTCAAAAAGATTTTTTCAAACCATACTTTTGCAAAAAACTCCTTTTGGTGAGCTTACCTTTTGTTACATTAACTAAAATAGAATAGAATTTTGTTTTTGTCTTTGTTTTTTGTTTTTGTTTTTTGGGTTTTTGTGTTGTGGTGAGAGGTATTCTGGACCACTTTACACCTAGTTGTTGTTGTTATTGTTGTTGTTGTCATTGTTATTAAACCCGGACCGGATCGGCTGGTTCTACCGGTTGGACAGGGAACCGGTCTCCTCTCCGGCTGGTTTAACCCACAAAAACTCATTTTTTAAATAAACCGTTCAACCCGGCGGTTCAACCGGTCAAACCGGTCAACCCGATTTTTTTTTTTTTTTTAAAAAAAATTTATTAATTTTTTTTAAAGTGCTAAAATGACTAAAATAGTCTCAATATTTTTAAAATCTCTTAAAGCCAAGAAGACTAAAATGACAAATTAGTCTTAAAAAATCCCAAATAACAAAAAGAAACCAAAGCACCTAATTTAATAATACAATATTCTTATCTTGCATTTTAAAAAATATATATAATAAAGATTGATCAATAGTAATTATCAATTTTCAATTTTGATGACTGCACATAAATTCAAATATATGAATTGATTCTACAAACATTTAAAAAAAAAATATTTTAAATCATTTACAGCTTTTATTCTAATAAATAAATAAATGATATATTTATGACGTCACGGTTCAACCCGGCGATTCAACCGGTTGACCTTTAATCCGGTAACTTTTCCGGATAGATAAACGGTCCGGATTTTAAAACAATGGTTGTTGTTATTATTATTATTATTATTTTTTCTTTCTTTTTTTAAAAGTCCGATGAAATACAAGTCATCCATGTTAGAACTAGAATATTTATGGAAAATGCATAACCTCAAGAGACTATCAGATTTTAATTCAAGAATGTTCGGATTGATGAGTTGTCTTAGGGATCACTTGAACTACCCGTTGGGTTACTAGAATTAAAAGTTGAATACTAAATCTTTAGGTCATAATAAGAGATGCCACATGCATTATAAGGATGCACTCAGCGTGCGTTCAATGTACATGTAAACAATTAATTATACCAAATCAAGGTAGATGCAAGATTAGGGACTTGTTTAGAAAATCATATCAAGTTAGGTCTAGTTTCTTTCTATTATCTGATTTTTAAACAAACTAGCTCATGGCTAGTATATGAAAAAAAAAATATTTATACCTTATTTTCTATATAACATTGAACAAATTTATAGGAAAATAAAAACTTATCAAACGGGTAAAATAAAAGTTTGCTAGACTTATTTTCAATTGGACAATTTTTTTTTTTTTATTTTCCATACAACCCCAAGAGCAAAGGTCCTCTTCGATGTGCTTATTACACATTCCGTACACATGAAAACCATTTACACCGCGTGTTTAATTAGTTACTAACGATCAAGATATGCACCAAAAATGTCAAAATATTGGGGACCAACTTTTCACATTAGACTACCCTTTCATTTATATTGCTCTAAAGCTTTTCCTAATTTGTTTTTTTTCCAAGTGGTGATAGCTTCTTTGACAAATTAGGGGAACAAGTTTGGTATTAAGCAATAAACATTCATCCAAAAAACAAATATAAAAATGGGAAGGGAGATAACTAAGCATATTGACCCATCCAAGAACAAGATCTTAGAACAACGCAATCTCAACAACCTATACAAAATGGCTTATATATAATAGGCATAGATTCTTAACACATGGCTCAAGCCACTACATCCAAACTTCATCTTGTTCTAGGCATCAACTGCCCCACCTTTTAATTAAGAGGATACAATTGAACCAAATGAACAAAATTTGAAAAAATGGAAGGTCTCTATCCATGCTTCCAAAGGTTCATTCAACTCAAAAGCATGCCATCATGTAATGATAGAACAGCAGCTTAAAACTTAAAAGGAGTAATGGCCTCAAATAACAGTTTGAGCCTCAAATTGGTCCTCACTATTTTTACTCTCTTATTCCTTGCTTCAAAAGAATACTATTGCACTGTAATGTTAGTAAAATAAGATATTACAAGGAGGGAGAGGGGGAGAGAGAGAGAGAGAGAGAGAGAGAGAGAGGGGTTAACAGAGCTTTAAAGGGGGCTGTTGCAATTAGAAAAGGAGAACCAAACAACTGTCTGTTGCACTGGCCTGTGACACATGATTTGCCTTAGGGAAAAAGGTAACGCTAGAAACAAGAAAAAGTAAAAGGTTGGTTGTGAGGTAATTATAGGCATGAAAAGAAAACCACTCTCTCTCTCTCTCTCTACAATCACAGATCTTTGCCCAAATGAAAAAGCTTTGTTTCTTCCCTCTTTCTACAGTCACAGATCTTTGCCCAAGTGAAAAGCTTTGCAAGAAATAAGAAAAACCCAAACCCAGACCTCTTGTTTCTTTAACCTCTGTATGACCTTGGTGGGCTATGATTGAGTGAACCAGACAAAGCTTCCTCACTGTCCATCACTCCTTCTCCATACCACAATACCAGTCATATCTTCTCTCCCCCAAGTTCTTTTTGATGCCTTTTCTCTCCATTTCTCTCACTGGTAGGACCCCTTGAAAATGGCCATGCAACCTCTGTTTGGTTGGGTATGGAAATGAGGGAAAGTGAGAGAAAGTAAATTAAAAGAACAAACAAGAAGGAAGGAAGAAACCCAGGTCGTTGTTTTTCTTGTTTCATACATTTTTTTCTTGCCATTTGCTTCTTTAGGCTGAGACATTGAAACAAACAATGAGGAAGCATGGATGGCAGCTTCCATACCATCCTCTTCAGGTATTTTTTTCTCTCAATTTTTTTTTTCTGATTTATTATGTATTTATATCTCTCTCCTTTCTTATTTATTATATCTCTGTGAAGGTGGTGGCTGTTGCTGTATTTCTGGCATTGGGGTTTGCTTTCTATGTGTTCTTTGCCCCTTTTGTAGGGCGGAAGGTGTTTCAGTATATTGTGATTGGGCTCTATACTCCTCTTGTAAGCCATTTCACATTTTTCCCTCTCCTCTTTTTTAGTGCATTTTATATTTACTTGAGTGAATTGAAGAGCTGAGATCTGTGGTTTTTGTGCTTGTTGTTTTCTGATTCACGCGTTTGGTTCTGTAACTCTGTTCTTCTTTCTCTGAAATTGGCTACTTTCCATTTCTGGGTTACTTATTTTTTGCTTTTTTATTTTATTTTCCATCCAGAGGTTCTTTCAAGTATATCATGAACATGTCACTTTAGCTGATGAGGGCAATTTGGGTGCTTGTCTTTTAGCTTTGTTCTATGCCTCTTAGGAACCACTCATCATATTCTCTGGATTTCAGTTCTGATCCAGTAATGAAATGGAATTTTGTCCCCTATTTGACAAAAATATGAGTCTGAACTGTTTAATCCTTTATGTCTCATTGCATTGAGACGTTGAAATGTCTGATAATCTCTGCAATCGCGATCAAAGCCCTCTACAAATGAATGGATAAACATATCCGAGGAAAATCTTGATTCAGCCCAACTATTGTCTGAAACTTGTGCCTGTTTTGCCAATATTATTTCACATGGAAAGTCTAAAGTATTTTCCAGTAGAAGCTCTTGCATTAAAATTGCTATTATTTTCATAACATGAATTCTTAATTAAGTGAATGCTTTTGAGAATTAAGGGATCAAAAGGTTTTCCTGCTTGTTTTTCCTTTCGTGGTCTTAAAGAGTCCAGATAAAGATGTTAACTTCTTTTTGTATCGGATCCGTATGGTCAAGTATGTAGAATGTACCAAATTTCTCTCAGAGAAAACTCTCTGGGAGTCTACTAAAACTAATATTGTGGCAAAATCCAAAATGCAATGATATAAGCCGTTCATGTTGTAATACACGTTAATAATTTACAAAATTTAATGCAATCCAGTTGCTGCCATTACTACATTCTCTGTATTGACAGTGGTTAGTTGGTAATATATGTAATAAGAAATGTTTTTCCTTGTGTTATTGATAAACCCAAAACAACTGTTCGACCATTGGCCACAAAATCAATTTGACTGTCCTTTCGATGCGCATCATTTTGGATCAATCATACTGCAGAATTGCACAAGTCTTTTTGTTTTTGTTTTTGACAACGTAGGGTATCCTAGGCCTTCTGCCACCCCGAATTGCACAAGTTGGATGATACTACTCTTCAATAAAATTAATTATTCACAGTGTTTTGAGGTGTTCCTTGCTAGTTTATTGTATGTCAAGAAGAGAGAGATCCAATGGATGTTGAAATAATTTATTGGTTGAATTGTGTGTTTCGAAAATGCTGAAACGATTCTTTAAGGAAATTGAATACCAAAACTTTGTATAGTTTGAAGTTTAGATGGTCAAAGTACTTGTGTTGTTTAAGTTCCAACATTTTATCTCATGTACATTTTCAGTAGGTAATGGGTAACCTATTGTGTATATAATAGGTTCCTCTAATATATAATATATATCTTTCAGTTGATAGAAGGTTTTCTAGCTTTTAGAGCATAAAGACTTACACAAACATGCACACATGTAATTGTGCTCAGCTAAATTCACGGTGATCCAGGAGATCTCGAGTCTGGATGGTTAATTTTTGGAAGCAAAACATGCTCACATGCCTAGGTAGGAATCATCAACTGGGTAGTCACAGTTTTTCTGCATGTGCCATGTTTATGGTATGTGCCAGTGGAAGTATTTTTCTGTAGCCAACTTGGTAGAGTATATAAAGCATTTGGTCATTAATTTTGTATAAGATCACTACCATTGTGTTTTTCAACTGACATAAGGAAGAGGCTTAAGTTTCAGACATTTTAAATTTTAGAAGTCCCTATCATGCTTACTGATCAAGTGATATGTGTGCGCTATTTTTATGCACAATCTAAGATAGTTGTGGTTCTTTTTGACAAGTCACAATATATGTGTGCTTGGTTGGGATTGGTAAAATGTATGGAAACTTGAAGCCCATCCTGTCCTTTTGTTGTATTATTGAATTTATTCCCATTTTGAATGTATCCTTTTTATTTTTTTTGATACTTTGGTGACGCTACTTTTCTTCGCAGATTACATGTGCCTTCAGCCTATATATTTGGTGTGCAGCAGCTGATCCTGCTGACTCAGGAGTCTTTAGGTCCAAAAAGTATCTCAAAATTCCAGACAATGCAAAGCATACCAGATCTAAAGAATCTAAAGTAGGTGGGGAATCTACTTCTTCACTACATGATGTGAATGCTGCAACAATTGGAGAGAAACCTCTAGATAAGGATGTGATGGACGTTAATGCAATTGGGGATGATCCCACTAGAGAAATTGAAAAGAAGAATGTATCATCTCAGCATTCATCTTGTTTTATGGGTCTATTGGCTTTCTTTCCTTGTGCTTTTGTGTGCAACTGTTCCAGTCCACATGAAGAATCTTCCGAGCAACAAATGAGCGAAGATGGCATGTTCTATTGTAGTTTGTGTGAAGTAGAGGTGTGTAAAAGCTTATGACATCTAAATTTTACATTCATTCATATATTTGAGTCTTCATTTATAATGTGGAAATCTAAGGTAGTAAGGTACTGGCCTGGTGGATCATAAGGTTATCATTTCAGTGGCATAGTATGCTGAAGTCAGGTGTACTGTTTAATGGGTTCCACTAAGAAGCTTCTGGTGGAAAATGATACTTGACATGATAAATCTAATTCATGCTTGCCATGTCCTCAAGCTCAGTGGGCTTGAGGCCATTTGGTCAATTACTATTTGATTTTTTTTCTAGAATTTTCGTTCGACTGTAATTTGAGTTTCTGTGGTTCAAATTTGGTATTTTCGTGCAGGTTTTCAAGTACAGCAAGCACTGCAGAGTTTGTGACAAATGTGTTGACCGTTTTGATCATCACTGCAGGGTATACAGGATCTTGATGTGTATTAAATTTTTTCCAATTTTTTGGACAATACTACTAATGGATTTTTTAACCTTGGTTTTGTAGTGGCTGAACAACTGTATAGGCAGAAAGAACTATCGACAGTTTTTCACCCTCATGGTTTCTGCTCTTCTCTTGGTAAGCATAGTCTCCGTACTTTGATTTGATCTTAGCTTGGCTAGGTCCTAGATCTGCCTTATCCTACTCCCTTCAGCCTTGCAAACATCTCTGATCCTCATTGTGACATAATTCTTTCAATTTCTTCCTTGGATCGGTATGCAGCTCTCTTTTAGTGCTAGTGTGAAGATTTATAATTTATTGCTTGTAGCTCCATAGTCCACAAATTGTTAACAGTTCACAATTACTCCCTAATTATTCCAAATATGAACTTGAGAATTGTAGTTTATATTTTGTTTTCCCTGACATGCATTGCTTGCTTGCCATTCATATTCATCACCATTGGCTTCAATATTCACTTCCACGATAGTTTCCTCGTGCGCTTCCAACTTCTTTAACTATTTCTGGTGAAATTAGTTCCCAAAACCTGAATTTGCTATTATGATCCACACAAGACAAGCAAGAGCCTGCAGATGACCTCAGAGTAAGCATTTTATTTCCAAGTCATTTTTATTTTAATTGATTATTGACAGGTATATACATGGTTTGTGCATCTTGGGCTTGAGATTGCAGCTTGTTCTACAATGGTCGACTGGAATCCTCGTGCTGATCTGCTGTTTTCTCGAGCGGAAGCGATTCTCTGTAGACATCACCTCCAAATTGGGGAGCAGTTTCTCATTGGTACCCTTTGTTATTGTGGTGGTGAGTGTTCTACTATTCTTCTTTTTATTCATTAAGTATTGTTTTGTCTGTTGTATAATTAAATGGACTGGGTTGAGGGTGCTGGTCAATCTTCTATAAATACAGCAAGCATTTGTTGACTCTACTGAGCAGTTTGGAAATTTAATGAAAAAGAAGAAGAAGCTGATTTCTCAATTGTCTTGATGTTGAGCACTGTTCTTGTTCTCTAATTAATGGAATGTAAGCTTATGCATGCAGGCAGTGTGCACCATTTTGGCTATGATTGCAACCCTACCCCTTGCTCAGCTTTTCTTCTTCCACATTCTCCTTATAAAGAAGGTAAACCTGGAGTTGTTTGGCTTATTAATTATGTGGATTGTGTTCATGTTTCAACACTTGTCTGAATAAAGCATTATCCCCAGTACTTGGTTTTTGTTTCAAAAGTAGGAAACATATTTTACTGGAACTGCATGTTTTCTTCTTCTTGAGCGGAGTTAATTGAGAAAATGGCCAGAATATTTAGCATTTTTTCCTTCAGTGCTTCTCTTCTTCTTCCTTCTTTTTATTTATTTAATTACCCATGTAGCCCACCCCAATTCGTTGAAATTAAGGCTTTGTTGAGCCAAGTTGAGGCGAGTTATATGAATTAAATGGCAATCAGCCGATAACATGATTTCTTGATGGTGTTACAGGGAATCAGCACATATGATTACATTATAGCTCTGAGGGAGCAGGAGCAACAAGGAATTGGAGGTCAGCAGAGTCCCCAAATGTCTCCTGCCAGCTCACTTACTGGGTTAAGCAGTGCGAGCTCCTTTACTACTTTTCACCGGGCTGCATGGTGTACACCTCCACGCCTGTTTCTTGAGGATCAGGTATGATCGACCAATCTATTCTTCCTCTGGGGAGATTTTAATTTACTTGTGAAAATTTGGTATCATACATGTCAGTTTTTTGCCAAAGCAACTTGTTATTCATTGACCATCTGAGAGGCTAATCCTTACTTCTATGATTATTATTATTATTATTTTTCCTGGAGCACTTATTGAGTTTTCTTTTGTTTTCACCTTATTGAGTTTTCTTTTGTTTTCACCTTTTCTCTGACTGCCCTCAATACTGGCTGGTTACTCTAACCAGCCCAGATTTTGTCGTCGAAAAGCTTCTAGGCAGCATGTATTATATTGTTGCTTTACAATCCTGCAAAAGCTAAATTCATTAAAGTCCTATATTCCACATGAAAATGAAATGATTTGATTTGGATTTCCTTGTCATTTGAATGTACGAGTTGGTTATGTAAAATTATTGATCACTAAAATTACCAAGATAACAATAAAAATCAAAATTGTAGTCCCTTCATCTATTTTAAAATAAAGAAAACCTAAACGGGCATATTTTGAGCAAGTGCTTTAACAAAACAAGTTTACTCCCTTGAGGTGCTATGCAAAATAAAATATATTGACTTATAATGCTATGGAAATCAAAAAGGGTAATGCTATTTCTGGTTTACTTCCAGTTTGATGTAGTTCCTCCAGACACTGGATCGGTCAGTTCATTAGGAAAAAAGATGGTGGGAGAGGAACCGATGAAGAAGAAGAATCCAGGTGCTATAAAGATCAGTCCATGGACATTGGCACGTTTAAATGCAGAAGAGGTTTCAAAGGTTGCAGCAGAGGCAAGAAAAAAATCCAAAATACTGCAACCTGTGGTCAGACGGGAAGCCCCTTTTGGACAAGAAACAGACAGCAGCTTTGGCAGCAGTGGCCGAAGAATGGTTCCAAGGCCCGATAATAATAGAAGGCGAGCTACTAAACGGGTTCGCCTCCCAGCAGACCTTCCTCTTGAACCACTAACAAAGGTTTCAGCTAAAGCTGCTGACAGCAATGGGAATGATCTTATCACAGAAACATCAACCAGTTTGGCCCCTCTCCAGCATGAAGCTCGAAGTGCTTTCCGAACAAGTCGGGCCATGTCAAGCTCAGCTGGGATTGTTGCTTCTTCTCCTGAGAGCAGTTTAGACTCGCCTGATCTTCACCCATTCCGGGTCTCCTCATCAGGAGCTGAAGAGGCAAGGCGGCTTACAGGTTTACCAGCTGCGGGTGTGGCTGCTCAGAAGGGAATGCCATTATCAAGATCAACTAGTGATGGGTATGAAGCTTCTGGTGGGGAAGACAGTGACCGAGTTCCTCCAAGGACAGTGCAAAGGTCAACAAACTGGAGTAACCTTCTCTTCCACTCTGATCAGGATGAGAGGGTTGTTAAATTGAAGGCATCTACTTCATCTAGCCAGGCTGACAATAGAAATCTTTAATCAAGTTTGAGTTAATGGTGTTTGGGTTATTTTGATTTTATTGGGGGAAACATGTTCACAAGATTCTTTCATTTGTGGGATCAATCGACCATCCTCAGCCTTGCCCGATTAAATTGGTCATCGACCTTGACATAGTGGAATCCAGGCTTTAACAAAGAAGACATGATAAGTGCTACAAATGAATCTTATAATTTGGATCACTGAGAAGAGCATACTGTGTATATCCCTTGATCTTCTATGCTCTGCCTCTGGTCCTTGATTCATGCTATTGGGACCTGACCAGACAGGCAAAGTTTGCTGATGTATTGCTTGGAAATCTCTTTTGTCCTCCCTGTGTGGGTTTCTGTTAGAAATGGATTCCTCTTGGATTGGATGGCTTCTGTTAAAACATTTTACTTATTGAGCATCTGAAGAAACCTACAGGAAATCCATTGTTACTTTATCTATCGCGTAATTATTCGCCTTGTGATCTGTGATGCTTGTATTGTTTTGATCTCTCATAATTTGTCCTAATGTTCTTGTAAACAGACCAGTTTTTAAGTTGACAGAATGAGGTTTTTCCAAGTTTAATCATTCTATGCCATTTCCTGGCTGTGAATTTAGGACGAGGTTGAAAAGTGGAGTGAAGAAAAAGGAAGATTCATATTCAAATGGAAGAAATTTTTATTTAGAAAAAAAAAACAATTGGCTTCCTTCTTTGAAGTGTTTTTTGTAATTCATTTCTGTCATTCTGATCATGCATGTGTAAAATTCTTAGCTGCAGTGTGATTTGTGTATAGTTTCTGGTTTTCTGATATTTCATATTTGTAGTGAGAAAGAGTGTCAACAGGGGAGCTTTGGGGGCAAAGATCAAAGATGTTAAAGAGGCCCTTTCCCTCATCGCACGGCACTTGATAAAGTGCCAAAGGCATTACTCGCCTCTGTGTCATGGACCACAAGTGCACTGAGCGTCATTCCTTTGTCCTGACAAACTTTATACAAGGCCATGGATCCAGTTAGTGAGTGAGTGAGTGATGCGTGTTTCTTATCGATCTTCAAAATGTCATCTTCTTATTAAACTCTTTTAAGTGGGCCTAATCTTTGGCAACAGGCCTGCCTCTATCTCACCATTGGTGCTGGAGAGATGGACAATGTCATCAAAGGTCTATGAGAGCCAGAGCTGGCGTTGCGCATATAGTTTTCAGGCTGGAGGTTTTGGACCATACGTGGACTAAGCTCTACTTTTATTATGGGAGCCAATATTGCAACCCCTTTGAACTCTAAGGCAACCACAATTTTTTTGTTTCCAAAAATGTCCTTAAATGATTTTATCATTTAGGACATTATAAATCTAAAAATGTCCAAAAATATCCTAACTAAATTGATAAGTACACCCCATTCATATGAACCATCCCCTTCTTCCTTACAAACCCCAATCCCCCATCTAAATTCTACTCATTTTTCTTCTCTTTAGTTCATCCTTATCCATCTTCCTTCTTTTCATTTTCCTTCTTTATTCTCTTTATTATCCCATACAAGCCCACATTCTCTATCAAGCACACATTGTATAGATTTAAGGATTTAAAGATTGTTTGTTTCCTTTACAACCATAGGAAGATAAAATGGAGCTCAATGAAGCCATTAGTAGTCATTAGGTAAATGTTTTAAAGCATTCAAGGCATTTTTTTTTTCCTTGCAAAATCCCTTACTGTTAGGTTACACAGAATCCAACGACCTGTGTTTGTTACGTAGAAGTCGACCTTACAATTTGGAAATGTTAGGTTGCATCCAACCTAACAATTTGGATTGTTAGGTCGAAATAAACCTAAAATTCCCAAATTGTTAGGTTTCAATTAGCCCAACAAAATTGGTTTGTCATACTATAGCCAACCCAACAAAACCAAAAAGAACGTGTATGTATGTGTTAGGTTGGTTGCAACCTAACAATCCTTATTTGTTTGGTAAGAAGCAACTTAACACGTACATGGAGGTTTTTTTATGTTTTGTTGGGTTGCTTTCAAACTAACAAGTTGCTTTTGTTGGGTTGGTTGTAACCTAATAGAATATGATTGTTAGTTTACTTTCAACCTAACACATACATAGACACTTTTTTTTTGTTTTGTTGGGTTGACTTTAGCATGGCAAACCAATTTTGTTGGGTTGATTGCAACCTAACAATATGGGAATGTTAGGTTTCTGTCGACCTAAGAATCCTAGATGGTTAAGTTGGATGCAACCTAACATTTTCATATTATTAGGTCACCTAACAGTATGGGATTTTGGGAAAAAAAAAAAAAAAAACATAAATGCTTCAAGAGAGAGAGATTCAAGAGAGAGAGAGAGGATGATGCACAAGAAAGGGCCAGGGATAGGAATGCAAACGAGCCAAACCAAGCCTTAGGCTGCTCAAGCTCGGCTCGCTAAAAAATCCCAAGGCTTGGGCTCAGCTCGTGTTCGTGATGAGCCTCATTTTCCTTGTTTGAGTTAGGCTTGTTTTCCTTGTTTGACAGTTGGATAATTGTGATTTTTGGCAATCGCGACATTCATAAGAAGTTTCTTCAATCCAACGGTAGGTTTTGTATTTTACAAATTATGGGTCTTTAATTTTAATAAACCTCAATTACTGTGAAACTTATTTGCACTAGCTTTGTTTAAAATCACTATTGAAGAGTTATGAATCCACTTGTCAATTTATAATTATGTTCAAATCATCTCTTCACATATTAAAATTTTCAAGTAATCGAACTTTGGCCAACATTTTATCTCCTCTCAAATATCTAAAAATAATTATCACTCATCTCTTAGATCAACAGGATGTAAAATAAAAATTACTTTTAACTTAATTTATTTTTTATATTAAAAGATGTAAAGAGTATATAAAATAAAAAATTATTTTTACTTTTACATATTTTTTTATACATGAAGTTTGGAATAAAAACAATGACAGAACGAGTTTGTTCAAGAGCATATTCACGAGCTTGTTCATGAGCCTTGTTCATGAATATGTTTGTAAGCCTGTTCATGAGCCTTGTTCGCGAACATAAACAAGCCAATCTTAGAACTGTTTGGACTTGGCTTGTTTATTAAACGAGCCTAAGTTTGAGGTTTGGGCTTGGCTTGTTTACTAAATAAATGAACTCAAGCCGAGCTCTTATCAAATGCGTTTGTGAGCCGCGCATGAGCGACTCGGCTCATTTGCAGCCCTAGTCGGGGAGAGGGGTTTTGGTTGATTTAAGGCGTTTGGGGTGGGCATAACAAGTTCATTTACTCTTATTCGGGGTTGGGGTCATTTTAGGAAACTAATGGGTTTTTCCTATAAATATTTAGGGTGTATATAGTATTAGGGTGTATAAATATTTTCCATTCAAGGTTATTCGTTTTTTTCATTTTATTTATTTATTTATTTTGGGACATGTATACAATTCGACCTAGGGTCCTTGGCTGAATTGGCGTTTTCCATTAATGGTTGTGGGTGTGTGGAGATTTTTTCGCTTAATACCGACATGTATACATTTAAATCTAAGGTTATTTGATTTGAAACATGCATACATACCAATTAATGGTCGGTATAGTTTTGTTGTTTGAACCGATTATCTCATTGATAGGGTTTTGATTTTGGATAAAGATATGTTTTTTTGCAACTGGGTTTGGCTGAACCATGTAGACATGCTTTTGTCTACTTGCTTTTGATCTTTTTTGGATTTGGTTGAACCATGTAGACTTGCTTATATCTTGTTCGGGTTGAATATTAGGTTGGGTGCTGAAAACTTTTAGGTTTTTTGGGTATTTTTAGCCATGTATACATGTAATTAGGCTTATGGCTTAGTTGAATAGAACTGAGAGGTTGGGTGGTGGGAAAATTATATTTTCTAGGTTCGGTTGAGTCATGTATACATGACTATTTTGGGTTGATATATTCATGTATACACGAATATTGTTGTAAAGTTTGGTGTAATTGGGAAGATGTATTTATGTTTACATTAGAGGATATTCTCGTTCAACTTTCAACATTAAAAAAAATTAAAGAATGAACTTTGAAGATTTACATGTATACTTGTATCTCTGTAAACCGGACCCAATCTTGGTAAGCGACAAACTACTCATCTTTGTCTAGATTCACTGGTCTTTTTTTTTCGCAGCAACCCAACAATTAACACTAGCCAAGGATTCTCTAGCCTTTATCTTATTTCAAATTCAAAAACTTTCCACAATCTGATTGGTTTAGATTATTATTCAAATAAAAAGCGCTTCCTAATAAAGACAAAATTAAATCAAATAATATTATGAAAACTAACATCTAGTTGAAAATATGGAAATGGTATATTAGACAAGGATTCTTTGACCTTCATCTTATTTCAAATTAAAAAACTTTCCATAATCCGATTGGTTTAGATTATTATTCAAATAAAAAAGCTTCCTAATGAAGACCATATTAAATCAAATAATATTATGAAAACTAACATCTAGCTGAAAATTAGGAAATTGTATATATTAGACAATATATTTTATTAATTAACTTTAAGTTTGTCTTAAAGGAGCCTATCGGTATAGGATCTTTTGATTTGGATTTGGTGATAATAAAAACTGTTTTCAGGATCCTATTGATCACATACCGATAGGCCCTCTAAGACAAATTAGTGGAGTTTGTACAATAACATTTAAAATGTCAGCAACTGTGTGGGTTATGCAAAATCTCTTTGGACCTAATCTTAGATGGAATTTTTTTTTTTTTTAAGAACCTTTGACTAATTAGCCCAATAAGGATTTATGGCCCATAAACCTTAATGGACTGGGTAAGTAGACTTGTTTAGTGAGGTTGACTAATTATGGGCTTAAATCCAATAACAACTCGATTGGACATGGACTTTATACACAACAGTCAATTATTTAAAATCTAACATTCCTTTAACAGATAAATACATGGCATATTTCTTTTGCATTTGAATGCAAAAGAAAAAAATGAATTTACATCCTCTTTTAAATTCACCATCGAAACTGTCCTACAAGCTTTTGTGATGGTCTCCACTCAAGGGTACTGATGAAGGAGATAGTTGATATATATATATATATATGTTCTAGTCAGGGGTACCTGACTTTAACTAAAGTTAGCTAAGAACACAAGCCCTTGGATTGGAATCTTGAGATGAATCATCCAGTGAATGGGAATCCAAGGGCTTGTGTTCTTAGCTGACTTTAGTTAAAGTCAGGTATCCCTGACTAGAACACTTCTCAGTAAACAATTTGTTACAATGCTCATCATAAACAATTTGTTACAATGCTCATCATGTTGCAAGGAGATTATAAAGCCACCTAATAATTATGATGAATTTTCAAATCACATTCCACAAATTTTTAAGTACTGACCATACTTAAGGTATTTGCATTTTGTTTGTATGCAGAGAGTCTTTTATAAAGTGCACTCAACACAACTTATACTTTTATAAAGTGCACAAGGTGACCTTATGCAAAGTATAAGTTGCGTAACGTGACTTGATAGAACTAATTGCAAAACTAGATTAGATACCTCTTTTATGTATGTCACATTTATAAACAATCATAATGATCCAATAGCCAATTTTTGAAAAATCAATTGTGAAAAAATGATAGCATTTTGAAAAACAAAAAAGGGTCACAATTTTTCATAATAACATTTTTTAGAAATTGACAGTTGGATCTCTGTAATTTTTTGCAGGCATGACATACATAAGGAGGTATCTAATCCAACAGTGAATTTTTTCAAAATTTATTTTGCAATTAGTCATACAAAAATCACCTTACCCAACTTTATATAAGATGCACCTTATCATAGATTCTCTCTATTTGTGTATGTTATGAATATCAATGTCTCATTAGATAAATTGTTTCTTTCATTTACTTTTAGTTTATTTTATAAATAAATATTATTTAATTAACAAGATCTACCCAAATATGAAAGTAGGGAGAAAGATACCACCTTCCCGATTTAGGAGACCTCAAGAAGACTATAAATTTTCAAAAAAGCTCATTCCTTGTTAGGAAGTGTTATAAAGTGAACAATTGGTATGTGAAAGACATATTAGGCAATTCTAATTATTCTATTTCGAGTGTCCAATTATCACATTAATAAGCATCTAATGATAGATGACAGCGAAATGTCAGTCATTCGTAATGTAATTATTGCACAATTAATCGATATATAGACTTTGGGTATTTTGAATGGGTGTCAGGGGCACTACTATCTATCAATAGCACTACTACTATAATGCTATCACCACTACCATAATGATGATGATGATGTTACCGCCGCCTTTGCCACGGTGGCACTACCGTAGACTGCTACCACTATCGTGATATCGTTGCCATTACCACTGCTACTATTACCACTGTCACTATCATGACGATGCTACCACTACCATCACCATTGTTATTATATTGTCACCAATAACATTACGTTGCCGCTACGATCATGTTACTTCCACTACAATAATGACTCCGTCGCTACCACCGCCATGACACCATCGCAAGTTTCAACTCGTTTCACCACTTGCAAACTTTTTTGCACAATATAGTTTTGGGAAAATTGGCCAAAGTCCACTCAAAAGATCTTTCATGCCGAAACTCCTTTTGGCATGAGTTGGACAAAAATACTCCTCTTTCCCCAAACAACCTTCATCTCACTTCTAACCCCAACCGGGATTTCACTACGCCGAAATTGAATTTCACTATGCTGTATGCCAAATTTCACTACTTTGAATCCCAAATTTCATTACAACGGACCTTGGATTTCACTACATTGGACCCTGAATTTCACTACTCCGAAACCGGATTTCACTATACTAGAAAAAAATTTAAAAATACAAGAAAATAGGGAAAAAAAAAAAAAAAACTTATTTTTGCATTCAAAACTAATTCTTGCCATCCAATTAACTTTCAAAATTTCATTGCTATTCCAAAACTATATATATATATATATATATATATATATAGTTTTCCAAAAAAATAAATCAATGCTGGTTGGTAGAGAGATAAAAATAGAGGTCTTCATTATCCATTATTCTAGAAACAGGGACACCATCACCGCCAGCAACAATTAGTGAGGGCTATAGTGAAAGTATGACATTGGCGTCATTTAATTTGGATTGCCCTTGTATTTAGCCATTTTTTCCTTTGTACCAAATTCATCAGAAGAAAAAGAAAACTCAATTCCTAAAGCCAAACCATATTTGGGTAGGGATTCACAAGTCTTCGCCTACCTCACTCTTCCTCTCTATAGTGGTGTCAATTTGGGCGGATCAGCTAGTCCGGCCCGTTAAAAAAGGGCTAACAGATTGAATGGAGCTTGTTCCGTTAAGCTATCAGACCGGATCGGGCCTGTCCAATAAATTGAAAGGCTTGTCCAATTCGATCCATTAAATTGGTCCATTAAGGTAACAAGCCGGACCGTATTAGTGGATCAGATTGGATCCGGCTAATGGGCCAATGGATCGAACTAACAGGCTTTTTCAATTTTATTTTTTTCCCCACTTTCTTTTACTTTTTTTCAATTCACATTTAAGGTGTCAAGAGGCTAATAGATCCGGCTAATGGACTAATGGATCGAGCGAACGGGCCAAACAGATTGGACTAATGGACAGGCTAATGGGCGGACCGGATCGGACCGAGCTTCAAAATTATAATTTCAAATTTCAAATTCCAATTATCTTTGTGCCATTCAAAAATAAGAATAAAAATTATGATTTAAATTCAATTCTAACATAATTGGAATTCGAAAATTGAAATTATAATTTTGAACCTCAATTTTAATTATGAGAAAAGACAAATGATTTTGGGAATTACGAGAATAATTCAAAGACCTTTTTTGTTACGAGTTTAGTGTAGGGTATTTTGGATTTGTTCTTGCAAAGGAACATCAGTTGTTATGGGCAAAGAGGATCTTTTGGCATAATGTTTACAGGGCATTGAGTGAGACAAGAAAAGATAGTTTAGTCGTAATTCTAAAAAGATATAGTAAAGTGATTTTAGGAAAATAAAATTTTAATATATGAAGAGATAGTTTAGATGTAATTCTAAAAAAATATATAGGAAAGTGATTTTAGGAAAAGTTAAGCCTCCTACTTGTGTGGATGAGTGGATCTCGAAAAATGTTAAAAAAAACTTAAAAAAAAAAAAAATTTTAAAAATCTCTCTACTTTCTTAAACATTGCATCTGAAGAAATTCACTAAAATCAATGGCTCAACTCAAATTCTATTTAAAACCCAATGGACCCATTGATTTTCCATGGACTCACACACACACACCATGACATGCATATATACAACAAAATTGAACTAATACCATTTCATTTCAAAAGCACCCACAAGCATTAACAAATTGAAAATCATCAAACAGTATTCACATATTCCTCACATTATTTGCATATTTTGATTTCATACAAAAAAAAAAAAAACACATGATGGACACAAATTAAGTAACAGTTGAAGGCATTAGAAGAGCAGTGACCTCATTACCATTTCTGAATCAAGCTGCCATGACAGAAACAACATGAGGAACCTTTCCATCATCAAATGGAAAACTCACATACTCTCTTGAAAACTCATCAGCAATCTCCCTTGCCAATTCCCCATTCATAGCCTTGCAATACATATACAATACAGTATTTGCAGCAAAACTATGTAGCATCAACAGCATAACCAGAGTCGTTGTCACCACAGTTTGCAATACAAATGCCCAACTCTTCCACCCATAATCAACACCATCAAACCCCTCTGTTGGCATTGAACTATTCCACACCAAAATCCCAGTAAAAAACCCAAAAAACAGCAACAAAGACACCGCCGCCCTTCTCATTCCTCTCACTAAACTCGCACTCCTCTTCAATGGCTCCAATCCCCAACTCGATTCCACTACAACAACCACACACGCAAGAGCCCAATTCACCTGTAAATACACCAAAACTAAAACCAAAAACAAAAATACAACCCCACAAATCCCAATAAAGTAAGGCGAAGAGTAATTAACCTCAAACCCAAAAAGCTCAATCCCTTTCACCCCCAAAAACACGAGAAACCCAAAAGCAAAACAGACCCCAAATTGAATAATCTGACAAGTGATAACAGTAACAAAGAGAGGTAAAAATGAATGGAAAATCGACTTGATGGCAAGTACAAGTTTAACGGGACGGCCGTAGAATCCATGGAAGACGCTGTAGGTGATGGATCCGACAGCGGCGAGAGAGAGAGAGAGGATGAGGAGTGAGGAGATGAGAGGGAGGAGGAGGGTTGCGGCGGAGGAGTGGTGGTTGGTGGTGAGAGAGTGGCGTAGGAGGACTTGGGTGTGGGGAAATTGAGAGTGGAGGAGGAGGTGGGTAAGGGTTGGGTAGATGGTGGTGATGAAGGTGAGCGGAAGGAGGAAGAGGACGGAGAGGGCTAAGAAGTGGCGGGAGTGGGCGGAGATGATTCGCTTTGATTCGGAGAGGAGGCTGCAGAAGTTTAGTGGTGGTGGTGACGACATGGGTAGTGGTTACTGGTTAGAGAGAGAAAGTTGCAGAGGGTATGGATGGAGATAGAGGGATGTTTTTTCAGCTGAAGCGGAATGGTGTGATCGCAAGGAGGGGAGGGTTTGAGTATGGGTTCATGCTGTGTCACTTTCAACGGATGACATCACGACGTGTATCGGGAAAGGTCCAAAAGATGGTTCGATTGGTACCAGATGAGATGGAATGCGGTCTACTCTGGCGGTGGCGATGGGCGACATTTTCCACGAATCTCATCCATTGGTTCGCGCACTGGGTCCGGATTTGCTGGTGAGCAGCAATTTGCTCACTACCTGGTGAGCAGCTGCTGTGATGGCGACACGGAGGCGATTTCAGTAATCCAAGGGCCCAAGTGCAAAACGCACATGTTGAGCGTCGTTTTGAGCCAAACGGTGAGCAATAACAGCCCCTTAACCCTGTTAACGTTGCTGTGCAGCTAAAATTTAGCCAAAATTTGAGATTCCCGCCAACTTCTCTCCCCTCCCTCCTAGAAAATCTGATATCTTAACTCTCTTTACTCTTGACCCAAATTTCTTCTCTCTCCTCACGACCCAAATTTCTCTCATTACAACCCAAATTTCTTCTCTCTCATCACAAGCCAAATTTCTTCTCTCTCTACTCACGACCCAAATTTCTTCTCTTTGCTCATCAAACCATCATTGATTCAGTGCTTTTATTATACACAACTTTATTCTTCTCTTTACCCTTGTTGCTTGAAGACATTTTCCCCAATTTTTTTGGGTTTGAACAGTGCAGAGCAGTGGGTAAGCCAGAATATGGAACGTGAGGTGTAAAGAGGAGTGGGTTGGGTTGTATTGGATGGAGAAGATGAAAATCTAGAGAGAGAGTCACCTTGCGTGAGGCTTTGGAGACTATAAGTGAGAAATGGGACAAGTGAATTTGAAAATGTGCGATTTGAGTAAATGGGTTTTTTATAGAGCCTCGTTAATAGTCAACTATCATTTATATATAGTCAACTATAATGGGCGGGAAAATTTTTGTGTAGCGAAAATAGTTAACAGACATAGTCGACTATGGTATTGCTGTTTCTGCAGATTGTATCTTTTGCGGCACCTTAGTCGACTATGATATTAGCATAGTCAACTATTGTCCTTCAAAAATCACATGCAATATGGTGGGTATGAAAAGCACATAAGTACATAAGAACTGTGACTATTTTAACTTATATTCAACTTAATAACTATGTATTGCAACATTTCTTACCAAGCCTCAGCATCCAAATAAAAAGACGATTAAAAGGAAAACATTTTTAAATAAACTAGAAAGTTTCCATTCATGTAACATAGCTTACATCCAAATAGAGTCATCTACATATATCCTTTCCAAAATATCAACAAATGTTCAACCACAAAATACCCACTCAATACACATTTTTCCCACCATTTAGTTACACATTTAACATTTTCAGTTGTCCCAAAAAAATAGGCAAAAACTGTTTAGATGACTACCAAAAAATAAACTTTCCATCCACAATATTGTACCAACAAGCATAACATTTCCATGCATAAAGAGCAAGCAAATCAGAGTGCTCCAAGAGCCTTCTTCAAGAACCCAATCAATTGTTCGCCATGGTACTCGAACTTTTGCCCAGCATCCTTGAAACTCTTCTCATATGTCTCTTGAATTTAACTACCTTTGAAGCTCACCATGCTAATTTAGCCCGAAGTTCTTCAATTCCAGCAGACAACGTCTCCACATTTTAACTTCAATTCCAGCAAACAATGTCTCCACATTCTTCAATTGTTCACCATGGTCCTCTTGAACTTTTGCCCAAAGTTCTTCAATTCTAGCAGACAATATCTTGAGTGTCTTACTTGCCTACAATTTGGTTGCGACATTTTAACAAACATTTAGTACTCATCTTTACAGATGAACAAACACATACACACCCCAACTAACTTCACTTCAATCAGTTCAGTTTCACTTCATTTCGATCACTCCAAAAGCAACAGCCACATGCATATATATACATGAACACACACACACATACATAAAGTGTGTATATATATATATATATATATATTTGGATCTAGGTGGAGAGAGAGAGAGATAGGCATACCTGCTAGAACAAGCTATTCTGTTCGTGAGGAGAGAAAGAGTGAGAACAATCTATTGTTTGGTACGAGAGAAGATGAGCAAGAAATTTATAAATGAAGGAGAGAGATGGATCCAGAAATTTAGAGATTGAGCTAAAAATTTAGAGATGGAGGAGTGTAACACCCCACACAGGGTAACCCCTATGCGGAAATGCCACAGTGACATAAAACACCAAGCGCTTATCTTTTGAGTAATTTCTTTTTAAAATTAACACAGTTTTTCAAAATACGCGTGCGGAAGTCTTTAAATATTTTTTTCAACATCTCAACAATTAAAGATAGCGCTGAGTACTAGTTTGTATCCTGAGTACAGTCCCGTAATGTACCCAAATTTCAAAAACATCCATTTAGTTTACTGAGTTGGATAGAGTCTCATGCTGATAACGTGTCATCATCTTTAAGAAAACACATAGCAGAAAATAAACAAACACCAGGATTTACGTGGTTCGGCAAAATTGCCTACGTCCACGGTGAGTCATTTTTATTATTATAATTCATATTACAAGAATACAATATCTTCTTGTCTCAATACATTCAGAAATATTCACATCCTTCCATATTATCATATCTGTCAACAAATTTTATCATCAGCCAAATATCACATAAATAAATCATCATATCTGTAATTCATTTATATATATTACAGAATATATCCATCACTTTTTCACAATAAATAATTTTACAGTACATGCATGCTTTATGCATATGACAGATATATGATGCAATGCTCATGCAGTCATACCTGTCATTTTCTCTGTTCTGCTTTTCCTGCAAAATATCAACCATTCACATAACAGATGGCTACCTCATTTTTAAGGTACTCAACCATCTTAACCACAACAGCATCCCCGCCTTTTTAGGATGTATATCACCCCGTCCCCGCCTTTTTAGGACCTACCGCGATTGCCACTCATTGACAAGAGGATTTACGTACTGTTTTTAGCAAGGGTGATATATTAGTGCAATAACTGTTTCCTAGGATCTTTTTGTCCATCGGTGGTATCTCAACTCCTCGTTTCCACAGTTACAAAAATAATCATAAATGCATATGATTTTCTATGCAATATATTTCACATGTAACTGTGTCTCATGCCAGATGCAATTATTATATGCAATACATATGGCATCCATCTCATATCAACAATTCATGTATGTCAATTTGTGCATACATTTCATAGTATATCAACTCAACATATATCTCATATCAACTGTTATATCAGTGATATACAAATAAATCATTCTGCTCACTCAACTTGAGCCACCACATGTAACTGTGCCACTGTAACACCCCGTACTTCTTCAAGTAACAATATTGTCCGCTTTGCCTGCACGCGTAACATGCGCGCCCATATACGCATATTCACATGACAAGTGTACGGTTTTATTTTCTCAAAACACATTGTTACTATGAGATGTATGGAATTTACTGTTAAGCCCAGTCACTTTCTCATAACATCATTACCACATGCCATATGCCAATTTTATGTGCAATAATTATGGCAATTATCACAAATATGTATTTTATACATAACAATTAACATGCTTCATCATTTTATTCATAATAATAACAGCATGTTATAAACTTTACAAATATCGCATGCATATATTAACAATTTTTATATATGCCAATATAATTTCCATCACTGGTATTTTCAAGATCTTTTACTAATCATCCTGATTTTATAAAAATCAATTATTCATGATTTTTAACTATTTTCCAAAGACTCACAATTTGGAAGATAGTTAATTTTCTATCCACATGTATTTTTCTACAAAATAATCCATTCTAGGATACTTGTCTGATTTTTGTAGAATTTATCAAATTTTGTTAGATTGAAAAATCATACTAGAATAGTCAAAATACCATGAGGTCACATGGTAAGCCTTATGGTGCACCTTCATTATGCTCCATAATTTTCTAGGCTCTTTCATGCCTCCCAAACAGCAACTTTTGTACCCATTAATATCAACTTAATTTAATAAGATTTTTAAAAATAATTCCAAGTCAAAATGATATTCACAAGCACTAATTTACAATCGAGGTTGTATGGTCTACTATGCACCTTCACCACACAGGATTATACATGCATACTCACGTACATGTTACGTCAATATTTTCCATCTTTTTGGCCAACTTTGCACACTTATATCTCCTTCGTTACTCATCCGATTTGGATGATTCAAGATGTTATAGAATCTGTGTGATACAAGCTTTCAAAATATAATGGTGGTGTATAACACCTCCCATCCGAACATATTTAAAAATAATGCCGAAGTAGGCTCGTTAATAAAATTTTAGATTTTTCGGCAACTTCGGTTCTCAATTTCTCTCACAATTCACATCCAATTGAAGTGATTCAAAGTTCTAAATTCATATAAAATCAATCTATACCATATATGTAAAAATCATAATTTTTCGATAAACTATGAAAATACACCTTGTGCCTACTATTAAAACTTCATGGAAACTTTCTCTCTCTAGAAATTCTCATTCATCCATAGGTCTTTTTCCATGATTCTTGTCTCTAAAAATCCATAAATTCAAGCTTTACAATATACTCAAATTTCAGAATTTTCGGACATATATACAATATACTACAAATTTTCATGTAAAATAAAAATCCAAGATTTGAAATCCCCATATTTCATTTTCATGATTTAAACCTATCCAAAAACAGTTTTTAGTGTTTAGGCCGTATCTTCTAGCTCATTTATCCAAATTTAATGAACTTTAGTGTTCTGAAAAGAAGACTCAAAGATCTACAATTTCATATTTCACAACCGTAGCCTAAATTCAACATTTTCATAGTCAAAATAAGCAATTACAGTAGCCTTTCTATTTTGAACGAAAATATCTTTTGCTGAAAAAATCAGTTTGAGTAAAACAGTCATAACTCTCCACACAAAATTCCAAATAAGTCAAGGTCGGATTCGTTAGAAAGCTAATTGAAAGACCTACAACTTTCATGAAGAAGGTTTAGATCAATTCGGCCTCTAACCAAGTCAATAATACCCAAACAGTATGCTCTATTTTGGAGCTCAATTTGTTCTAAATTTTCCTAGAACTTTCTAGGCAAACAAACACCTCCCAATTTCATCAAATCATGATATAAACTCATCAATTAAGCTAAAATCAAGATAGAAAAGAGTAGGAACCTCACCTATTTTCGAATTTGAAGAAGATTTGGAGTTGAATTTCCCAAATTCCCAAACTTTCTCTTCTTTCCTTTTCTCTTTTTTTTCTCCTCTTCTTTCTCTCTTCTCTCCCTCTTTCTTTTTCTTTTCTTATTTTTTTTTTCTCTCCTCTTCTTTCTCTCTTCTCTCCCCTTTCTCTTCCGAAGACCCCCCTTCTTATCTCTCTCTCTCTCTCTCACTCATTGCCCCGACAACCCTCATTATCTCTTTCTTTTCTTTCTTCTTTTTCTCACCCCCTCTCTTATCCTGTCTCCCCCTCCCCTCCATTATATACATATATATATAGATATATATGTCTACATACACACACACAGACACACACATACACACACCCCCACTACCCAACAAATTGGGTGGGGTCTCACCCTATATATATATATATATATATATATATATATATATATATATATATA
>JAESVK010000964.1:2197161-2224661 GCA_017140935.1 Hamamelis virginiana
TATATATATATATATATATATATATATATATATATATATATATATAATCAATCATTCACTCCATTATAATTATAATGCATTCCTCCACCACTTGCCGACATAATAATGCATTTCAATTATAATGCATTACTCCACCACTTGTCGACACAATAATGCATTTCAATTATAATGCATTCATAATACTTTCATGCACCCTTCTCAAAAAGTGTCCACATGGCACACTATGGCCAATAACAAAATTCCATGTGTGCAATAAATAAAATAAAATAATAATAATTAAGAAAGTTTACTATTGAAAATTTCGGGGTCTCACAAGGAGAGAGAAAGAGAATAAATTTGGGTAAGGAGAAAGATGAAATTTATATGAGTGAGTGATTGAGCGGGATTTGAAAAAAAATTGATTCTCAAATTTTGGCAAAATTTTAGTGTTGCACAGTAACGTTAACGGGGTTAAGGGCTGCTGTTGCTCACCGTTTGGTTCAAAACGACACCCAACATGTGCGTTTTGCCCTTGGACCCTTGGATCGTTGAAATTGCCTGCGTGTCACCATCCGAGCGGTTGCTCACCAGGTGGTGAGCAATCTGCTGCTCACCAGCAAATCCAAACGCTTCGAGCACTTCTGTTTTAGAAAATGCATCTTTGATTAGTTGAGCGGGTTAACGTTATTAAAATATTTTCATTTATTTATATATTTGGTATTTAACTATCTAAAAAATATAGAGTATTTTAGTCTATCTTGTCTTTCTTCCTGTTGTTCTTAATGTTTATCCAAATACTAGAGGAGGACAAGTGCAGACATGGGCGAAGCCACATGAAGAGCAGTAGTCGCGAATGCCCACCCTCAATTTAAAAAAAATATTATTTGTATACATATTTTATAATAATTAGAAATTCGTTACTTGTCAAAATTTAATTTTGCTCCTAAATTTTTTACTATTACAGCCCACCTAATTTTTATTTTTGTTATTTAAAATTCAATTTAAGTGTATTAATAATTGAAATTTATTAGCTAATTACATACACATATACAAAGATGCTATTATTAGGTCGACCTAACGTAAAGTTAGGTTAGGTCATCTCCATATAGCAAGTTTTAAATGAGATTTTATAAAACCGACCATTAGATTAGATATTCATCTTCTATATGTCATGCTTGTAAAAAATCACAGTGATCCAACGGTTGGTTTTTAAAAATATTATTGTGAAAATATACAATTTATTTGTTCTTCAAAATATCACCATTTTTTTTACAGTAAGTTTTTTCAAAAACCAATCGTCGAATCGCTGTGATTTTTTGCAGGCATGACATAGAGAAGAGGAGTATCTAATCTAACGGTCAGTTTTGTAAAATCTCATTTAAAACTTGCCATATGGAGGTGACCTAACGCAAGTGACCTGATGCAACTTTGCATTAGGTCGACCTGATAATAGCATTTCTGTATACATATACACTAGACATCTTTTACCTGAAATGTTGCTCCCTTACCCTGTACAAATTGTTAGTAGTATGCCCTAATAGCCAATCTCATTGGTGTAATTTGGGATATAAACTTGATTCATCTTATTGTTATTGATTAATAATATGGGCTTTTGATTATCATGTCTTATACTGTTATTATGTTCATGATAAGTCCTTAGAAAGAATGTCAATATATGAACTCAAGAGTTGAGATAAGGAGACTTATATTGTTAAAGACGTCTTTCTTAAATGTTCCTAGTCATAGGATTATTTATTGGACATTAATAATCTAGATAGACTAGCACATGTTATGTCTGCTCAATATGGAGAATGACCAGTCTCAAGTCATTTGTGTAATGACACTAGGGCAAACCTGTGGGTGATTGTTTGAGAACAAGTATACTGAATATGATCATTGATTGAGTTTGTTGAATGGAGTTTTACTTGCATGTCAAACAACAACTCAGGGTTACAATGATGCAAGTGATCCTTAGACATGAGACACCATAAATGTCCTATGTTAGGGATATTAGGGTTTGATAGCACAATGTACATATGCTGACCATGGAATTTGTATAAGTACTCATTGGCCCTAGTAGACCTATCATGAGGACATATGAGTGTACAACAAGGAATCTATCACTCTCAGGAAAGAGAGTGAATGCTCTGTATTATTCTCAAAGATATAATTCATAAAAGTCTTTGGCCAAAGCAGTTGGGAATAAGAAAAGTGTTTCTTAAATATCTCAAGTTTGAATTGATATATTGAGAATCACATACAAGATGTTAAAATTAGGGTTTTGACTTATCATCCATACCCAACTAATTTAACTGAGGCATTGTTTGATGGAAGGATTGAATTGTATCTTAATTGTAACTGAAGGGTTCACTGTGTTATGATAAACGTTCACACAACGTAGGGTGTGTCTTGACATATTGCTAGATGTCACTCAGGATTAGTAGAGGCCCAAAAGAATTATTTCTTGAAGGGAAAATTAGAAGAGTTCTAATTTTTGAACCTAAAATAAAAGTTGTTTTATTTGAAGGATAATTAATTATCCTAATTCCTACTACTAGGTTGTTGTGAACCTAAGAGGTCACATATAGGTACATGCTCCATTTAAAAGAGAAGAGAGAATAATATTATAATTAAGAGTTAATTATAAGTGAGAAATAATAAGAGTTATTATTTTAAAGATTAATATGCAAATATTAATTAATTAGAATTTCAAGTTAATTGAAATTTGAAATTTGAAATTTAAAATTTGAAATTAACATGAGATGCCAAGTTAATTAAAATCGCAAATATTAATTAATTAGAATTTCAAGTTAGTTGAAATTTGAAATTTGAAATTGTTTCAAATTTGAAATGAGATGGCAAGTCATCTAATAGGAGCTATCACTCCATATAGATGACTTAGTCAAAAGAGAGGGCCGGCCACTCATAGAGAAGCTCATCACTTGTGAAGTGATGATCAACTAAGGGTTTAAAGGAACCCTAGCTGCCACTCTCTCTAAGAACTCTCACTTTCTCTCTCACTTTTTCTCTCAATCTCTTGGAGGCTTAACCTAGTGTGGATCAATCTTGGAGGCTCTCAACTTAGGGGCTGTTCTACATTCTTTTGATCTCTCTAAAAGCCATCAATGTAAGTGTTTACATTAATTTTAGTATTTATATTCAGCCTATACAATGAATCATGGATTCTTGGTTCATCTCTTCCATGAAAAAGTTTTATTCCGCATGATTTCATGGAAATCTTTCAGTGGTATCAGAGCCGATCATGATTTGGCTTTATATAAGCTGTTCATATGGTATATTTTTCTTCTTTAAATCAAAGTGGCTAAGGTTTAATCCCAAACCCTAACCCTAGGTACGGCCATAAGGATGGCTTCTCTAGGGTTTTGGTTTCTTCATCTCTATTCTCTTTATTTCTTTTTGTTTTAATCAAGAGTTGATTACATATTTGATTATAATGTTTTATATTTGATTTAACATTGTAATATATGTGTTTAAGAAACAAAACAATCAAAAATAAAAGAGGAGGCCGAAATCTCTATAGATGGAGTGTAGGCCATTTAAGTTTTTTCAAAAACTGGGTTTTCATGTTTTGTTAAAACTGAAATAATAGGGGCTGGTTTTGAATGATCCATGACCATAGATGTTTAGTACACTGTATAAGCATCATGTATATTTAATTTCATGATTTTCGGAGATGATTTGATGGCTCAAATAATTTTTTAAAAGGTTGAAAATAGTTGCTGCCCAGATTTTCCAGCAACACTGTTTTTCAAAAACAAATCTTGAAAATTGTTTTCGAATAATTTTCATTGAGCCACCATACTTCAAATCACTAATATAATGATTTTTAATCATGTTAAAATAGTTCTTTCATGAAAAATCAATCATATATGGTCACACTAAGATTTTTGGGATTGGTTATCCTATTATCATATGTGCTGGATTTTTCCAAAAGGTTTTGAAAATGTAATCTTTATAATACCTAGCGTTTAGAATCTTTTAGCCCCTTGTTACCACTTTATTAGGGACTTAATAAGGTTGTTATTAAAACCCTAAAGTGGCCATGAAAGCCTCTTTAAGGACTGTTCATAAAAACCCAAAGTTTGGTAACCCAGAAAATGTTTTAGGCAAAAGTTTAGAACTTGTTTCCTGTTTCAATTTGGTCAAATATTAATTTTGATATCCCCATGGTTTTATTATTTTTATTATTGATGAAAATATATTTTAAAGTGTTTAAAACTGTAGGGGATGATTAAAAATTAATTTTGATGATATGTTCAAATTAGGGTTTTTATTTTAGTCTCTTGACTACATTAATAGTTTCCTATTTTGTTTTTCAAAAGTTGTTTAATTTTAAATGAGATTTAAAATGAAGTAGCCACCGTTTTAATATGATTAAAACATTATAATATTCATGAGGTGAATATTTTTAAGGTTTATTGATTAATATTAATTGCCATATATATATATATATATATATATATATATATATCTTTCTTATGCCTTTTATTATTGCAATGTGATTGTTATTTAATGAGATTAATAATGTGGGTTGATTATGGACTTAAGACCAATTAATTGGATGTGATTGGCCGTATGTGGATGTGATTTAGGGGCTGTAATTTATTTATTTAAATTATTTTATGGGTTGTAATTATAATTGGGGCTTGCATGCCTCTTCTCTTTTCTCTTGTTCTCTATGAAAATCTCATTCCCCTATTATGTATCCCCTTTCTTTTTATTTAATGTACTTAAGAATGGAGCATGAAGAAGTCTAGAACCATGGAGAGGCACAAGAGGAGCATGGAGAACTATGGTGCTTATGAAGACTTCATAGATGCATGTTTAGAGTTTCAATTTTATTAGCGATCACCATAATACCTCCCTAGACCCTTAATCAAAGTCCGTAATCAATCCAAGAGCCTATTTATGTGATGAATGCTAAAGGCTCACCATGTTAATTACTATTATATGTCTATAGATTAAATGTGATACATAAGACCCCTCACTACTCAAGACTTTAAAAGTTAAATGTTTTTAAAAGGAGATAGTGGGAGCATCTACTATTACATTTATAAGACTAATAATGATAATAACATGTTATGTATGTGATGCATGTTTAGTTTAAATTGATGAGACCTTAAAATCCCCTCAAAAATCAATATTAAGTTATTATGAAGGAATATTAAGAATATTCTATCATAGCCTTCCACCATTATAGAATAAATGTAAATCTTGGTTTAGGCATCCTGGCTACAGATATATGGGAGCGTGTCTATATTAGGGTTTTCAATTATTTTATTAATATGAGATATCATTAGGTGGAAATCCAATGTATACCAAGAAACTATTTTGTGAGGTATATATTGGGTAACCACACTTATGTAAGAATGGTGGGTTAAACTTAACTAGAATGAATATCTCAAGATATTAGAATGTGAGGGATATTTATCCTAGAGGCAGAATGATGATTGGGACTTGCTTGAGAAGCATTAGATGAAGAGTCGTCTACTCATTAGGGATTAATGGACCAAAAAACAATTATGTGAGGTACCATTAGTTCACAATGGGACTCCAATCCCCACTAGAAATTTATTAGATAAATTCCCAAATCCTATTTAGAGGGAATATGGGATTTGATGAAATAGTGGGAGGTACCATTATACTTAAGACCCAGTAATAATGGTTAAATATATGAATCAACTGATTTTCTTATCCAAATTCCTTTTAAAATAGTCTCTTCTAGATTAGACTTCTAATCAAATTTTAAAACAATGATTGAGGATATACCTTATCTTAAGGGAGTCCAAAGGAAGTGCAAACACTTCCCCTAATCTTAGGATATCTATAACACCTTTCCTACTTGTATCTAAACTCTAACATGAATAAGGACACATCCTAAGCATATTCCTAAGCAAGAAAACCAATGCAAACACAACTCTAGCATGTAAAAGACTCTAATAATGATGCAAAAGTGACCCTAACTATTTTTAAGTTATCCTAAACTTGATTTCTATCCTAAATGCCTAAAAAATACATCAAACTCAAATGATTAAAGGATGTTTAAGCCGCTGGACAACAACTTAAACATACCTAAAAACACCTTAATGTAATGCCAAAATATGCAAAAAAAAATCCTAGTAACAATGCATGCTTTCTGCAATGCAAACATGCGATAATTGACTAAAAACCATACTTTCATGCTTTAATATGAACATATACCACCATGTGCATTGAAATTGAATCACAAGGGAAGAATCTTACCTTCGCAAGCTCCCTCGAACCATTAAACATTGAACCACACAAGCACAATATGCATACAAAGGCATTCATCCATATAAAACCATAAAAAGATCAAGTTTTCACTCTATCGAACACATATAGATGCAAAGACTTTCTATGTAACTAAAAAATAATATCTAAACCATCCTAAAGCAAGCTTAAAACATATATGAAAACACTCTTTTGATACAAAATATGAAACCATGCATTCCCATGTAGAGTCATAAGCCAAAACATGTAATAACACATAAATATCATATCTTTATATTAAAAGAAGCAACTTTAACATCCTAGCATACTTTCTAAACATAAATTAACCGAACAAAATTCATCCTAAGACATGATTCTAGTATCTAATCAATGCTATCATGCTCAACAAATAACAATGACATTGATTTTCATGTAAAAGAAGAGCCTTTATGAACAACTATGCAAACTAAACAAAAAAACAAAAAACTTTATGCATTCTAAACACCTCTATTATGCAAGCAACAAACTAAAATATATTCTTAAACATGCATACCTATTCTAAACATCAATTCCTACTCCTAATAATGCATATAATTAGAAGAAACTAGAACATACATTCTGAAATTACTCTAACTATGCAGAAATTCCTAAAAACCAACTATGATATGCAAAACTAAATTCTACAACTAATGGGATAGATGAACATACCTTAATCCTCCTTCTTCCTTGCTCCAAGCCTTATTCTTCAAGCTCCAATGGCCTCCCAATTCATGGCTAGGGTTCTAAGTGCAGCCCCAAGGTGTCCAAGTCTCTCATCTCAAAGTTCAGTCCTCTAAAACTGATTTATAAGTGATGTATATATAGAAGTGGCTTCAATTTGATCAATGGCTCTCATTAAAACCCTAGGGAATGATCCAAGGGTCTTAAATGAGTCTTCCAAAGTGCCCAAAGTCGTGTCAAACCCTCCAAGCTGATCCAAATAGGGTTTGGAAGAGTCCCAAGCGGATAGAGACCAAAATTTGCAAAATTGACGAAATAAGACAAAATGGCTCGGGTGACCGTCCTCCCTAGGACGGCTGACCGTCCATGGTGGACGGATGACCATCTATGAAGGGTTGGTCGATGAAGCTGATGCCCAATTTTGGGCCTCTCTCGACCCGTCTCGGCTGTTTTAGACTTTTCGGGCCCGTTTCAAGTCAAAATTTGACTATTCAAGTGCCAAAACGATCGTGATTCGATTCTCCATATTTCTAGAAGAGTTTGAGGATGAAAAAAACCTTAAACAAATTCAAGGGATTGAGAGAAACCAAGCCGATTAGCTATTTTGGGCCTATCGGGCTTTTATAAGGTTTTAAAATCCACTAATCGATTGGTCTTAAAAACCATTTCTACTACTCGAAACAAGTTTTAAAAGATATTTAAGAAAGTGTTTTAAAGTTTTTGAAGGTTTTGATTTGATAAAAAGATCGAATCCCGATCATTCCTGGTTGAAACCTTAACCTGAGCTTAAAAGGGCCCTTTGGGCCTTAAGAGCCAAACATGAGCCCAAAGGCTTAATGGACCTTGCTACTGATCAACTTAACTATCAAACACACCCTAATTATCCATGCCAAAGCCTTGAGATAATATGAGACCAACTCGAAGGCTTTTAAGCACTTTTGCGATTCAAAGGACAATACTGCCTCTTAAGTCACAAATGACCTAGTTACCTATCAAGCCTGACTCAGAATGCAGTGAAACTTGACAAGGACATCTATGGACTTCCTAAAACCTAATGCAAAAAGAACCGACTCAATCCGACCTAAAAAGCTACATGTGATAATGACCTCTATCTAACTGTTCAAAAGGATACTATGGGCAACTTAGGGTTTCAACACCCTATTTCACCTCAAATCACAGGCAACCATCCATGACTCTATTCAGGGTCAAAAATGGATGTCTACATAGGGCTTCAGCCTTTATGATAGTTTACAGTAGTATATATATATATATATATATATATATATATATATGAGGTTTTCTCTTATGAGCATCACCTTACTTTAAGCTAAAGTAAGCATCTAACAGTAGAGCCACCTGTGATGAAATTTTGGAAAACTGACCGTTGGATTAGATACCCCTATAATGTATGTCATGCCTGCCAAAAATCATAGTGATCCAACGGTTAGTTTATGAGAAAACTGACTGTGAAAAACTATGATTTTTTTGTTCTTTAAAATGTTATCATTTTTTGGCAGTTAGTTTTCTCATAAACTAACCGTTGGATCACTGTGATTTTTGGCAGGCATGACATACATTATAGGGGTATCTAATCCAACGGTCAGTTTTCCAAAATTTCATCACAGGTGGCTCTACTGTTAGATGCTTACTTTAGCTTAAAGTAAGGTGATGCTCATAAGAGAATTTCTATATATATATATATATATATATATATATATATATATATATATATATAGAGCTGCTAATATAAGGTGCACCTGATGCTTCTTGCATCAAGTGCCCTCTTGTACAGCCACTTGCGGTGCAAATTTTAGAAAACTGACCGTTGGATTAGATACCCCAATCATGTATGTCATGCCTGTCAAAAATCACAGTGATCCAACGGTTCATTATGAGAAAACTGACTTTGAAAAATTGATAACATTTTAAAGAACAAAAAAGTCACAGTTTTTCAAAGTTACATTTTTCAAAAACCAACTGTTAGATCACTGTGATTTTTGGCAGACATAACATACATGATAGGAGTTTCTAATCCAACGGCCAGTTTTCTAAAATTTGCACCGCAAGTTGCTCTACAAGAGGGCGCTTGATGCAAGAAGCATCAAGTGCACCTGATATTAGCACTTATATATATATATATATATATTGTTGGGAATAAATCCACAAGAAAAATAAACACCCAAGATATTAGGCACAAGAAAAAAAATAGCAAACACACACAACAAAGAACACAAAGAAATTATGTGGTTCAACCCAAATTGCCTACATCCACGGGAGTGATAGTCTTCTTCATTATGAGAGAAAATGAGTACAATTGGTACAAGAAGTTCAACTTTGGATATACCCAAAATCCAAGTCCCTTGAACCCAAGTACACCCCACTTAACTCACTCTCTCAATTCCCATTAAAAAACTAATCCTATTCACTCTCAATCACTCTAGTCTTGCTGCATTTATGCACATATGTATATATAATGACATCCATACTTTCAATCATTAATAAATGGTACATTGAACATCAACTTCCTAGGCAACAAACATGATAAGCCCAATGGGACTTTTAAGTTTCCAATATAAACTAGCCACAAACCAACCAAGCTTCACATGGCTCTAAGAGGAAGATGTTGCCAATTGATAACAAATGTGATTTATGATTATTGGAAGTCACCAAAAAATGCACATATCTGTAGACATCCATTTTTGACTATGAGTATGGTCATGAATGGTTTCCTATGTTTAGAAATGAAATAGGGTGTCAAAACCCTAAGTTCCCAGTTTTACCCCTTGTGGGTAGTTAGATAGATGTCATTATCACATGTGTGTTTTTAGGTCAGATTGAATCGGTTATTTTTGCATTAGGTTTTTAGAGAGTCTAGGAGCATCCCTGCAAAATTCCATGTCATTCTGAGCAAGGCTTGACAGAAAATAAGGCATTTTGTGACTGAAGGGTAGTTTGGTCCTTTGAATCACAAAAGCCCTAAATGACTGTCGATCTTGTCTCGAATGGTCTCGAGGCTTTGTCATAGATATTCAAAGTGTGTTTGGTAGCTAAGTTGATTAGTGGCAAGGTCTGTGGAGCTTTCTGGCTCATGATTGGTTTTTGAGGCTTGAAAGGTTTTTTCAAAGCCCAGATTAGGGTTTCGATCGGAAGCGATCGGGGTTCGATATTTTTACCAAACCAAAGCCTTCAAAGGCTTCAAAACACTTTCCTAAAACATTTTAAAACTTGTTTCAAGAAGAAGAAATGATTTCGAAAGTAATTAGTTAGCAAATTTCAAAACCTTAATTTGGGCCCGGCAGGCCCTAAACAGCTAATTGGTCGACTTTTCCCTAAACCTTTGACCTCGGTCAATGAATTTTCACTTCAAACACTTCTTAAAACATGGAAAATTGAATCACGATCGTTTCGGCGCTTGAATCGTCAAATTTGGACTTAAAACGGGTGCGAAAATTCGAAAAAAGCCGAAACTGGGACTAAACGGGTTGAGATAGGCCCACATAGGGCATTTTTGGAGATGAGGAATCGATGGATGTCCACCTAGGGACGGCCAACTGTCCTAGGGTGGATGGTCGTCGATCCTCTTAGCCAATAACTGCCAATTTTGAGTGATTTTTCTGCCCGGGACTCTGCCAAGCCTTGTCATGTGTCTAGTTCGACCATGGGAACTTTTGGATGAGTATGAACACCTTGGAAGGCTGGTTTTGAGCCCTTAGATCATTTCTAAAAGATTCAAACTCAGGCCTCCCTATAAATAGAGGTCCCTGGAATCAATTTCAACACACAGAAATAAGCTTTAGAGAGCTAGCTTGGAGAATAGAGGTTTGAGCAATTGCACAAGCTTCCCTCATAGCACTCTAGCTTAAGTTTTAAAGTCCTTGAGGTCCTTGGAGTCCTTGGAGCTTGAGGAGAAGGCTTGAAGCAAGGAGGCAGAGAAAGAGGTTAGTAGAGTTTTCTTCTTCTTTTTCTTTTATAGTTTTCTTTTTAGTGCTTTAGTATGCATAAGATTTAGTTCTTTAGTATGCATGATAGGTTAGTTTATTGTTATTTTAATATGAATAATAGGGATTAGTTTATTAAAATAGTTTTCTTTTGCATGATAGGAATTAGTTTTATGCATGCATATTTCTCCCTTTTTTCTTCTACCCTTCTTCTTCCACTCTTCTTTGATCATACCATGTTAGGATTAGATATTTGAGATTTATTTCAAGTCTAGAACATATGCTAGGAAGTTAGGATTATGCATGTTTTACTTAGGAAAGCATATTAGTCCATCTCTTTGAGTCATTTTGCATATTGTTACCATGTTAGGATAAAAGTAAAGGTTGCATATTAATAGTTAGTGGTTAAGTTTGTATCATTATTTTAATTGTGTCTTGATTGGAATGCTATATGAACTGTGATCGAGGGAGCGAGCAAAGGTAAGTCCCTTCCCTTGTGATAAAATTGATTATTTTCAAGCAAGATGCATGATTATTTTGATATATCATACTAGATTGCATATTAGGCCATTTACACTTCTTTTATTTATTTATTTTATGGGTTTTAATTAAACCCACTTTTTGATCACTTTCAAATCTGTCCATGGATTTAAAGTGACCTTAAAGTGGATCAATACTCACTTTTTAGGTCCAAACTAACTTAGAAACATGCCTAGGTTCCCATAGCTAATTTAGGTTGCATTTAGGACATTTTCATGCATTGATTACTTTCTTTAATTGTATTTTTATTCATTTTTCAGAATTTTCCAGCATGCATTATTTTGATATTTAGGATTATTTAGATGACTTTAGGATGTAGTTTGGGACTCCTAGGATAGGGAAGCCACTTGGCTTCACTTAGGACTCCCCTTTGTTGTAAAAACTACATCTAAAGAGGAATTTCAACTTGTTTAGGAGTCTATTTTTGAGAGTTTTCAAATGAAAATTAAAGAAGTTGTTTTGGGATGAAACTCCCATTTTGAAAGATGAAGTATTTCAAACAAACACTAACTCTCGAAGATAGAGTCTTAGATAAGGTAGAATGCCTTCAAGGATATAGTTCATTACAATAAGAGAGTCCTAGGGTAATCGAACTACGTGGACTTTGATCTTTGTCAAGCATTTGATAAGGTACGTAAGCAGTCAATAGGACTCAAGTCCAATCTTAGGTTGACTTCTAGTCTTCTAAGATCCTTAGGTTTCTTGTATACTTTTTTGTACTATATATTATTATTTATATTTTGTGGTTGAGTAGATATACTAGGATTGTTTTGAAAAGATTTTAATAAAGCCCAAACTTAATTAGGAGACCTTTAATTAGGGCGAGGTGGGTGCCTACAAGGAGTTCCTTAGAACCTTCCCACTTCGTAACCTAGCCCCCGAATCCAACTTTGATTTGAAAGACCATGCTTTTCCAAAATATGGGGTCAATGTTTTATTGAAAATAAAACTCTTTTTGTGGTTTCCTTGTTCCCTAAAAATAAGGTGGCGACTCCTAGTTTTTACAAACTCTTATCCTTTTTCAAAAACCCTATCTTGAGTAGATAATAGAGAAGGATAAACGTGGATAATAGAGAAGGATAATAGAGAAAGATAAATCGAGACGGATAAACATCATCCACAATCCACTCAAGATAAACACCCCCAAAAGTGAACGAGAGGCCTCCCGATCTAGGTTGGCTGGTTCACAATATCCTATGCAAAAACAAAGGCTAAGGTATATGCGTGAAGTTCAAGCCAAATCTGAAAAATTGTTATCATCCACTTTGGGTGGATTTCCCAACAATCACCCCCTCCACCCAATAGGGGATGAAATTACCATGTGAATACCTCCACCACAGGATGCCCCGCACCCCCTCCATTGGAGTGCCATTTGGTCAGTGCCTCACTATCCCTACGCATCACCCCTTCGATGCATGCAGCCTGCACCTCCCCCGGACTTGCACCTCGTTCATGTTGTGGATCTCCTTTAACCCGAGATTCCCCATTTGGTATGTGGATCTCCTTTAACCCGAGATTCCCCTTTGGTATGTGGATCTCCTTTAACCAGAGATTCCCCCTTTGGTTTGTGGATCTCTTGTAACTCGAGATTCCCCTTTGGTATGTGCCAACCAAACACCGATGAAACTCTCTCCCCACAAGCCTCCTATTGGATGCTAATCTAGCACATCATTTGTGCTCTGATACCACTTGTTGGGAATAAATCCACATGAAAAATAAACACCCAAGATATTAGGCACAAGAAGAAAAATAGCAAACACACACAATAAAGAACACAAAAAAATTACGTGGTTCGACCCAAATTGCCTACATCCACGAGAGAGACTGTTTTTTTCACTATGAGATAAATTAAGTACAATTAGTACAAGATGTTCACTTAGGATATACCCCAAACCCAAGTCCCTTGAACCCAAGTACACCCCACTCAACTCACACTCTCAAACCCTTATGAAGACTTCACTATTCACACACTCTCGCAATCACTCTTGCCTCACACCATATATATATATATATATATATATATATATAACAATACATGGCAGCCACACAAAATGAATTCCAATGAAGCCGTGCACCATCAATTCCCAATGCAAACTTGGCTTCACAAGCTAGTTGCAGCCATTGGAACAACAACCATCAATTCTTCCTATGCAGCTAGCCATATGTGGCTTTACGTGACAATCAATGGGAATACCATTGAAACTTGAAAGTCATTAATTGGA
The DNA here is from genome assembly GCA_017140935.1 of Hamamelis virginiana. Taxonomy (NCBI): domain Eukaryota; kingdom Viridiplantae; phylum Streptophyta; class Magnoliopsida; order Saxifragales; family Hamamelidaceae; genus Hamamelis; species Hamamelis virginiana. The sequence continues at coordinate 2,210,813 of JAESVK010000964.1, forward strand.
CATTGGAATGGTAACACAATTCTGGTGGTCATGCAAGCTAATTAATATCCTTAGGAGATAGATAATTTCATGCATGAATTAAACCAAATCCAATTAAATTGACTCATAACCAGTTCCCATATAATCACTCGAATTGCAAAGACCAAATTGAGTAAAAAAAAAAATCACGTTCACCAATAATTCATTTCATCCACTTTGGATGGATTCCCAACAATCACCACCTCCACCCAATAGGGGATGAAAATGCTATGGGAACACCCCCTTAATGGGAATGTCTAGCACCCCCTAAAGTTGGCATACCATAAACTTTACCTTTGCCATTAGGTGGCTCCATCTCTATCCCATAAATTGAGAGAAAATTGCCACTAATTAAATCAATAGCCAAATTTGAAGCAAATTTAACTTTCTTTTTCTCAACTATAGGCTTTTTGGCTAGACCAATTTTAAATGTGTCTTTTACCTCATTTGAACACAAGATTTATGTATGCTTGGGCCTCCACACTTGCTTCAATTTTGGTTGTATTATATTTGCCTTGGGCTTGACATCAAATTCATGAGTCACCACGCGCCCATCAAGTTTGTACAAATTGTTGATTCTCTTTCCTTGCAACAATACACGTCCTCCCCTGGAAATTTTGAGAAATCCACCACTAGAAGAAAAGTTACATCCCTTAGAATCAAACATACCTAAAGAAATTAATTTTTTCTTTAATTTAGGCACATGTCTAACATTAGCCAAAGTGATAAAATTTTCATCATCCTTTTTTTTGTCCCAAATATATAACCCTGGAGGGGGGTGAATAGGGTTTATGACAAACTTTTACAAATATTACCAAATAAAATTAGGTTCAATTAATTTCAACACAAGCAACTATATAAGCAATTAATTGAAACAAGAGTAAGGGATAGAGAGATCAAACACAGAGATTTAACGTGGTTCGGCTCGCCTACATCCACGCCTTAAGCACTTAGCCCAAGGATTCCTCAATCCACTAAGGATTACTCCTTCAAGGTGGAGAAACCTTTACACAGTCTTCTTTATCACAGGTGGAAGATTCTCACCTAAGTTCACAAAGAATCTTCTTAATGGCTCACAAAGAACCTTCTCAATGGCTCACAAAGAACCCACAAATGTGCTCACAAAGAACACCCACTAGTACTCACAAAGAACACTTCTTCAAGCCTCACAAAGAACGCTTGGCCAATGCCCACAAAAAGCAACTCTCCAATGCTCACCAAGAGCACTTCACTAATCTCACTTCCGAGTAGAGATTACACCAAGAGCACACAGCTTTTCTCACAATATTACAACAAGATTTGATGTGTATACAAATAGAAAACTCCTCAATGAGTAAATGAAATACAAATAATCTCTCACTAATATCTTTCAAATAGATTAATTAGTTTGGCTTCAAGAGAGAATCATGATTTTGACTAAATCACACAAGAATGATATAAACTATGTTGGTATAAGTTTGTGTGTGTTCATTAGTTGATTCGAGACTCATAAAATGAGTATAAATATGCTCATAAAAGAATATCAAAATATAGCCGTTAAAAACTAGTCGTTATGAATTGTCAGGTCGCTTAGTCAACTAGACATAAATGTTAGTCGACTAGAAGGTTTAAAATACTATTGAAAAAGTTTCCGGGTATGGTTAGTCGACTAGACAAAGAGGATTAGTCGACTAGGAAGGTGCTTAGTCGATTATGACATAATGTTAGTCGACTAGGAGCTTATTTTTCCAAAACTTAGCTACTGACCTGCGATTAGTCGACTAATCAAAGGGTTAGTCGACTAACTCCAAATTTTTACTTGAGCTGAAAGTTACATATTCAAAAACTAGACTTCTCAAGCTTTCCGACCATATAAAAATTATCGAAAATGGAGTCCGGATGAAGGAGATATGACCATTTGAAGTTTGAAGTTTTCGTCAGCAAAGAAAACAGCATTTCAAAAACAATAAGTGTAAAACATTTTGTCTTTTGAGTCCATATAGCCCACTATGAGTTTGAATCAAATTTTTGACCAAAATGTGATTTTCCAAAGTTAAAACCTATGGTCTTTAAATCATAGTCAGTTGAGCCGATGTAATTCATCCTAAAGAGATTTACAATAAATTCCTAAACACTTACACACAAGATAGAACACAAAGTCTTCATAAAAGGTTCTTCAAGTCTTGTGCTTGGCTTGTGCTAGGCTTTATCTTTGACTTCAATAATGTTGAAACTTTTGGATAAGCCTTCTTCAATTGACAACTTGGATCATGCTCTTATAAGCATATATATACTATAATGGATATACAAGAACTATAGGATAATGTCAATTATCAAATAATGACAACCAAATATTCAACAAAGTTATCCAAATAATCACTCAACAAAGTTTGACATTTAACAAGAGTTTATAACAAAGTATTCATATGCTCAATTGAATAAAAAAATAAATCAATTAATGATTTGTGGCTCCCCAAAACAATATGCATATAAAGATACTAAGCATTATCATTTAAAGCATATACATATTTTAGGTAAAACAAATCAATATATGATGCAAAGAATTCATAATAAACATTTAATCATCTGCATATTTCTTGTATCATGGATGTGTTTTACCACAATTCATGCTTGCAAATTTACACAATATGCAAATCAAATAGAATTACATTACAATGATTGTTATCATCAAAATCAACCAACAACGGTGGAAGCCATAAGGCTAACACTTTTGAAATTTCACACTACCAATACCAACAACATTGCACACGGTATTGTTAGCCATTTGAACAATGCTCCCATTGCATTTTTTATAATTTAAAAAATGCTCCTTCGACGAACACATGTGAAAATAGCAACTCGAATCAAGCACCCAATCTAATTTTTCTGAATTTTGAAAAACTGAAAGTACATCACCTTCATCGGATTCCAAGAGTGCACTAGTAGCTTCGGATTTTTCTTTACCTTTGAAAGCTTTGAACTTCTCACACTTCCAAATTTTGTGACCCTCTTCATCACAAAAATAGCATTGCATCGGACCCTAAGACTTGGAACGCCCCTTGTATTGCCTAGAGTCATCTTGCATTTCCCTTATTCTACCCCGATTTTGGTCATGGTTTGAAGCAATCTTAACATGCCCCTCGGATGTCTTGACTCCCTCTTTCTTCCGCAAGGTCTCAATGGGAAATTAGAGTAGCAACTATCTTACTCAAGATGATGGTTTCTTTCCCATACATTAGTGTGGTCTTTAAATGCTCATAGGACGAAGGAAATGATCTTAGGAGAAGAATTGCCTTATCTTCCTCTTCAATCTTCACACCAACGGCCTCCAATTCCATTAGTAACCGTTTGAACTCATCCAAGTGCTCCATGAAGTTCGCTCACTTTTCCATTTGCAACGCATAAAGGGTCTTCTTTAAGAGCAATCGATTTGATAGTGATTTGGACTTGTACCTACTCTCCAACTTTGCCCATGTAGTCGCCGGATCGGTTTTATTGATGAACTCCCTAAGAGTGTTATTGTCGAGGTAAAGTTGGATTGTACTATTGGCCAACTCCCTCATCTCTACCCACTTGCCTTCCTTCAATTTTTCTGGTTTCTCTGACTTGTTATTGAGAGCTTTAGTACGTCCTTCCATTGTAAAATTATTCTTCACCTTTTGTTTCCACAAAGTGAAGTCATTGTTGCCATTAAAGGCTTCAATTACAAAACCAGAATTTTTTGCCATGTTGTGTAACACCCTTGTGCTTCAACCAAAGCTCTTATACCACTTGTTGTGGATTTATTCCCAACATATATATATATATATATATATATATATATATATATATATATATATATATTGGAGGACATATAGAGAGTGGGAGGGATTAGGGGTTTAAGTTAAAAGCGAAATGGCAAAGTACTTGTCAGTGAAGATGAAGCGAAAGGAGTTTGAAGAAGTGAACGATGACTTTTCTTATTTTTCACTCTCTTCTCCAGTCGGAAAAATCCATCGACTAGTAATGTTTCATCTTCACGATCATCCTTCACTTTACAATGCAAAATTTTGTGATTTTTTCGAGAATTTTATAACACTTTAAAAAGCTTCGTTTGGTTGCTTGGAAAAGGTAGGAAAAAGAACCAAGGAAGCTGATTTGTTGAAATTTGACCTCTGTTTGGTTGCTTAGAGACTAAGTAAAAGAAAGTTTCATAACTTGAAATTATGTTTTTTTTTTTTTTTTGGAAAAAAATATAGTGAAATATTCAATTCCACAAAGCTAGATTATCTTGTTAAGCTCACATGACTACATGAGCGTTGGATAGGGTTTTAGGCAGCAAACGGCGTAAAGATGACATGGAGAGAGCTACCGCATTCAAACGTACTAGGGGTTGCAGTTTGTAGGACTTCTTTCATTCTCAACCATTTGATGACTGTTTTGGTGACATGTATTCAACCCTAGATTCCTAGCCAAAGTCAAGTATAGTCTAGTATGATCCTTGTCTAGTAGAGGATCCAAATGCCTAGTCAGCATATGCTTACATAAGTTACATGCATGAAGCCCATAGATAATTGCAGGATGCATATTTTGAAAAATTGACGATTGGAGTTTTCAAACCCTCATACTGTGAACCAACTAGGAACCGAAAATTTTCATTAACTTGGACCGAACCGAACAGCCAAGGCCGGTCCTAGGCATAGGCTAGCAAGGCTGTCGCCTAGGGCCCCCAAGTGAGTGTTCTTATAATAAGACCTTTCTTATTTGGTAACTTATATATAGGGCCCGTTGCATTAGCATTTTCAAAAATAACTTTTTGAGTACTATTTTTTTACACATATTTTTAAAATTATGTTCAAACTATCTTTTCACGTATCAAAATTTCCATATTAGAAGTGTTTGTAACAAAAGTTGGGCCCTTAACTTTTTCCATAATCACTTGTGAGATAAAAACTATCACCCATCCTATCACCACTCAACTTGTCTAAAAGTAATTATCACCACATCTCTTAAATCAAGTGGAATTTTAAGTTTTAAAAGTAATTTTAAGAAAAGGTAATACAAACAGATCCATAATCCAACACTTATAAATATTTTTTATAAACACTTTGTAAGAGTTAGCGAGAGTGACGTATAAGATGTGTTTTATTCCCATACACAGGTGAGATTTAATTTTAAATTTGATAAGTTGCCTCTATATATATATATGGACGGAAGTTCCCCTTACTGTTTATTTTACCACTACTTTTACCACTCATTCTCAAAATAGCAATATGGGTAGAATATTTTGAGAAATCGAATGTTGGGTTAGATATATTTTTTATGTAAGTCATATATAGGGGTGGCAAAATTAGCCCAAACCCATTAACCCGCCCAAACCCATTTAGTTAAATGGGTATGGGTTGGTACATTTTAATAAATGGGTCATAATTGAGCCACCCAATTAAACCCATTTATAATTGGGTTGGATATGGGTAACCCATGGATGCTCATTGGGTACCCAACTAATTAAACTCATTTATATGATTTTAGTTTTTAGGTTTGTGACACATACCCATTTAACTAGTACCATGTCTTGACCCTTGTCCATATATCATGGGTCGACCCGTTTTTTTTTTTTTTAAATAAAAAATTTATTTATAAAACGCGTATACGCGCCAACAAAAAAACTTAAAATAAAATAAAATTACTGTGTTTAACAACAAAATTTAACATGTCATATTTAACTTCTATCTAAAAAAAACTGGTACCATGTCTTGACTCATTTAGACCCATACTCATATATCACGGGTCGACCCAGCCCACCAACCCATATAATGGGTCGACCTTTTTTTTTTTTTTTTTTAAAAAATATACACCCCAACAAAAAAAAAAAAATTTAACAACAAAATTTAACATGTCATATTTAAATTTTCAACAAAAAACTGCATTCTTACAGTTATTCTAAATGTCACAATTTTGCAGTCAGTTTTTTTAAAAACCAACCGTTGGATCATCCTGATTTTTGGTAGGCATGACATTCATAAAATGAGTATTTTATCCAACAGTCGATTTTTTAAAATATATTATGCAACTGACCCTACAAAAGCACAGAATGCCAAAATATATGAAACTGAAAGTTTTTTTTTACATAAGGGCACATGATTATCTTTTTGGCCAAATGTTACATATTTTCACAATGACATTTTTCAAAAACCAACCGTCGGATTACTGTGAGTTTTTGCAATCATGACATACAGAAGAAGGGCATCTAATCCAACGGTCAGTTTTACAAACTGTCATGCCTGCAAATACTCATAGCGATGCCCCTCTTCTGTATGTCATGCCTGCAAAAATTCATAGTGATTCGGCTGTTGGTTTTTGAAAAAACTGATTGCAAAATTGTGATATTTTGAATAATTGTAATAACGCAGTTTTTGTTGAAAATTAAAATATGACGTGTTAAATGTGGCAATTTTATTTTATTTTGTTGGCGTGTTTAAAAAAAAAAAAAAACTTGTCGACCCATTATATATGGGTTGGTGGGCCGGGTTGACCCATAAAGAAAGATCTCGAACGAGATTTGTATATATATGACATTTTAAATTTTGTTGTTAAATGCGGCAATTTTATTTTATTTTAAGTTTTTTTTGTTAGCATGTATATGTGTTAAACTTAAAAAAAAAAAATTAAAAATTTTAAAAAAAAATTTATAATTTTTTTTTTTTTTAAAAAGTTGACTCATGATATATATGGGTTCGCGGGTCGGGTCGGGTCGGGTCATGATATATGGGTATGGGTCAAAGCATGGTACCCTAAATGGGTCATGTATATTTTATGGTCCAACCCATTTAGACACAACCCAAACCCGCCCATTTGCCACCCCTAGTCATACATGACAAAAATCACATTGATGATTGATTTAATGGTCAAATTTTAAAAATTCTACTATAAAAAATTGCGATATTTTCAATTATAGTAGTTTTTCAAGGTGGCATCTTTTAGAAACTGACAATTAGATTACTGTGATTTTTGGCATGCATGATATAAATAAGAAAAGAATCTAATTTAATAGTCGGTTTTTTAAAATATTCATCCCACATTAGCGTTTTGAAATGTAGGTAGAATTGTAGGTATTGGTGGTATGCTATATTATTCAGTAGTATTTTTTTTTATCAACATAATTAGAATTTTAAATTTTAAAGTGCGATTGTGTTTAATTTATATATGTTATTTTGTAGGAGGGCCCCGTTTTAGTAGCTTGCCTAGGGCCCCCAAACTCTCAGGGCCGGCCCTGCAAACACCCAAAACAGTTTAATTTGATTCGGTTTAAATAGGTTTATGACCACCCCTAACTGCAATGAAATTGTTGAATTAGCATGAATTCATTGCACCGTATGTAAATTTCACTACATTTACAGTGCAGTGAAATTTAATTTATAGAGAGAGAGACGGAAAAAAAGAAATTGAGGAGAGAAATTCGTGAGAGATATTTTTGGAATAAGATGTATTAGAAAAAAAGAGGGAGAAAGAGGAGATTGAAGGGAGATATAATGGGATTTTTTCGAATGAAATAAAAATATTGAAATATTTGGAAGACTTTTTAGTTGGAAGTCAATTTTGTCTACCTTGGCATGAAAGAAAAGCCAAGAGGACTTAAAAGAGCTAAAATCTTTTTATTCATGATTTTTGACCAAAACCCCCCAAATTTTTTTCCCAAACCCCATTTAATTATCTACATCCTAAACCCATTCTAGTAGGGATGGGATAGTGGAGTTATCCGTTTAGCCCGTCCCATTACCATTCCTAATTGCAATTTCTCACACTTGTGAAAAGCAGTTGTATTGAATTTTGAAATTGAGGTGTAGGAGTATTTCCCTCTTATCTTTTTTTTAGAAGACTCTCATTAGGGATGTCAACGGGGCGGGTTTGGGACGGGTCACCCATTTCCCAACTCCGTCCCATTTAAGAAAATCTCATCCCATTTCCGTCCCAAACCTGTGACGGATCAGGATTAAGAATCTCATTCCCGTCCCAATTAAAAGACCCCATCCCATTATCGTCCCGTCTCATTTACTATTTTCTTTCTACTTTTCTAATTTTCTCAACACCTAAACAAATTACAAAATACATCGATGAATATTAAAGATAATTGTTACTTCTAAGAGTAAAATAAATTAAATCCCTTAAGGGGCATGATTGAAATTTCCTTTTATTAAGGAGAAACTTAATTGTAAAATACCTATAAATAAATACAATAAAAATACATAAACATATATAATCGGGGCAGGGCGGGTTTTTAAGCCCTCATCCAAAACCCATCCCAAACCCTATAGGGTTTTTTAAAAAAATTCCAAACCTGCCCCTAACCCTATTAGAATGACCCCAAATCCGTCCCAATAGGGGTGGGGCGGGGTGGGTACCTGGATGAACCCGCAAAATTGACATCCCTAACTCTCATCATTATAAAAGAGTATGAGATTTCTTAAAAGGATAAAAATAAGTTGAATAATATCTCATGATTGTAAAAATTTTGAAGTGTTGATGATGGTCGACAACTAGACATATCTTAGAGAATGTAAGATGATTAACTAGAACACATGATATAAGAAAAAAAAGTAATAATAATAAAAATAGAAAATTCCTAGAATGAGTAAATGATGATGCAGATAAAAAAAAAATGTAAATGATGGTGGAGAAAGCTTTGATAAAGTGCAAAAGTCGAATCAAGATCCTTTGTTTTAGTAACTAAACATTGCTCTTTATATTTTAAGGGAAATTACAGTTTGTTGTTTTTCTGTACTATTGGTCAAAAACACTTTGCACTCTCATACTTTCAATTCTCGCACGTTGACCCCTGTACTTTTAAAATATGATAGATTACACCCTTTTGTTAGTTTGTCATTTGTTTATTTTATTGAAAAAATGGTGTTAGATGTTTATATATATATATATATATATATATATATATATATTGGTGAAGTTCCATGATTTTTCTCAATATATTTTAATTTTTATGAATTATTTTCTCCAAACAGTAAAAAACAAATCATAATAAATAAAATATATTGAGAAAAACTATGAAACTTCATTGATATGCTTGTAGGCACATTAGCAATGTAGGATAAACATTGCATAAAAAAATAACAAGTCTTAACATTATTTTTCAGTCAAATAAACAAAAAGGCTAACTCACAAAAGGGTGCAAAGTATTATAAATCAATTTTACAGGAGTCAATGTATCACAATTGAAAGTATAAGTGTGCAAAGTATTTTTGACCAATAGTACAAGGGTTAAACTGTAATTTTCCATATATACATTTTTTTTATTTTGTTAAAATTTCTAGGTATTTAATGGCTTAAATCGTAATCCAAACACACTTCTTTTTTCATGTAATTGGGATCATGTAAGAGATGTGACAATGAGATTGAGGAAACAAATATGAAAAGAGAGATGTTTTGGCAAATTTTTTTAACAAATATAGGGTTTCCTAGGTCTACTCTCATTAAGATTTTAGGTCCAAATTAATTTATAAGGATGAGTAAAATCACTCACAAACTCCGCTAATCAAACAATCAATAAGACAAGATTTGATTCAAAACTTCAATTTTATAAGACTTGGTCTTTAATTGTCTAAACTACTTTTAAATGTTTTTGTTTAAAAAAGAAAGATAAATATTATGGTGATCAAATTTTGGATCAAAATTTTTGAACCATCTGACATGATAACATCACAAAATCTTTGCTTTTATATATTTTGTAAATTTAAATGCCTGAAAGCAAATATTATAACCTACTGTCAAGCCGAATAATTTAAAAAATTTGGTCTAAAATTTAGTCCGAAAGTGTTTCAATTTATTTTGAGTGGACCAGCTTCAACTGTGAAAGCATCTCTAATCTAATCTCTAAATTAAAGTTTGTATGTGCAGCAAGCATATTAAAGAAGCATGAGAGAAGGCATACACGTGTTAAATTTCTGAAACAATCTTTCCAAAGTACACATTCGGATCCGCTTTGAAGAGCAAAGGCCAGAGCTGAGACAGCACACATCCTTTTTCTTCTTCCAACATCTCATCACCATGAGAGCCTTCTTCACCACTCTTCACTCCCTCCAACCAGTACCATGCCCCTGCGCGTGATTTCTCCATAGCTTCAAAACCTTACCCTTTCTTTCCCCCCATCAATGCCTCATGCCTCTCTCACTCTTCAATCCCATTTTACATCCTCTGCATTGCACCATTGTCGTGAACATCAGGTTTTTCACCTTTCAGATCTGAATTCTCTCTCTCTCTCTATCTATATATATATATATATATATATATATATATCAATATATGCATTGCCGACTTGTCTTTAATGCATCGTGTAAATCGGCGTTTTTGAACTTCAGTCACGTATATTGATACTTTGAAGAATTCTGCTTCTCAATTCTTGATTTGATGCATTCATTGCCTCTCTTTTAGTGATTCGGGTCTGATAAGCAAAGATCGATATAGCAATTTATAAGGAATAGTTAGTTAGTTTTAAGTATCCAATTTTGAAAGATTAGGATGACGATGGAAGTGTCTAGTGGAGCTTCTCCTAGAATTAGCTCCGATTGTTTGAATAAGAGAGGATCTGAAGAGTCTCATCTGCGAGAATTTGAGGTGGAATCATCTGATTATGGGAATGGATCCAATTATCAGTTCCATTCGATGAATGCATTGGAGATCTTGAGAGAAACAGTTAGGATCCTGCGGTACAATTCATCGGGACTCATGGCGATTGCTGCACTGCTCATCTGCCCTGTATCCGCTGTTTTTCTATCGAATGTTTTAGTCGATCTGTCGATTGTCAAGAGATTGACTATTAGGCTTTTGTTAATCGCGAGGTACAGTGGACTCCCTTTGAGGCCTTTTATCAAACAGTCGTGCCAGCGCTTCTCTGAGATGGCCATTTCTTCGGCCATGTGCTTCCCTTTATTCATCACATTGTCGCTATTATCGAAAGCTGCGGTGGTTTACTCCGTAGATTGCACTTACTCCAGGAAGAAATTCGATTCGTCCAAGTTCTTTATAATCATTGTCAAGATTTGGAGGCGTCTTGTTTCTACATATTTGTGGGTGTGTATGGTGATTGTGGGTTGCCTCACTCTGTTTCTTGTCATTCTTGTTGCGGTCTGCAACATCTTTTCCATACTTAGGTTTCCATCTGATGTAATTGTATATCCGGCAGTGATGGTAGGGGGCGTCTTCTCAGTTATTTTTGCCAATGCTATCATGATTTGCAATATTGCTATGGTAATTTCTGTTTTGGAGGATGTTTCGGGGCCACAGGCATTGCTCAGGTCCAGTGTTCTAATTAGGGGCCAGACTCAGGTGGGTCTTTTGATATTTCTTGGATCGACAATTGGGATGGCGTTTGTAGAGGGGTTATTTGAACATAGAGTGAAGACGCTGAGCTATGGTGACGGGTCTTCCAGGATATGGGAAGGGCCTCTTTTGGTGATTATGTATTCATTTGTGGTGCTTATTGATTCCATGATGAGTGCAGTTTTCTACTTTAGTTGCAGGTCGTTTAATATGGAAGCCTCCGAAGGAGAATGTCATTCAGTTTTGGAAAGCATGACCATTTCCCCTGGGTCGCTGGATAGTCAATGATTTAATTTTGTAAATTGATTTACAATCAGCAATGCGTTTATGAGCCAATGATATAAAGATGGAAGCTGCTTTGGGAATTCTCAATTTTGTCATCAGAGCCATGTTCTTTTATCACTGACGAGGAACATTTTATTGGGAGACCTTCTCATAGGGTTTGTGGCAGGCACTAGACAGTTTGCCTTGGATGACTCTCAAATCCATAAATGATACTTGATTCAAATGTGTAGAATGGGTTCTTCAATTTTCTGCAAAATAGGGAGCAGAAGAAAGCATCTGAAATCTGGTAATTGCAACATTGATAAATATATTGTATTCCTCGTGGGAATTTTTTTTGGAAATTATAGTCTAAATCAGCATTTTTTGTATACAGTGTATTTCTTGTTGACATTTATAAATGATATTAAAGTACTTTAAGTTGTTCGAAATCCATTCCTTGATCTGCTTATTTTGTTTTGAGTACTTAATCATGTACTATTAAATATGAGGTTTGGAATTATTTGATTTTGGTTATAATTTGGATTTTGTAAAATGATGGGGAATAATCCTTAGAAAATGCGAGAATGAATCTCAGAGTTGGAGAATGAATCTCAGAGTAGGAAGGAAAGCAATTGCTCATTGAAAAAAGAAGAAAAAGCAGATGATCTTATTTTAGAATTTTGAGTAGTTCTGGAAATCCACATGTTATTCAGGAATATCATGAATTATTTTATTGTGTGCATATGAATATATGATAAACTTGTGAATTACATTCGAATATGTTGGTTCAGCAATTTTCTGAATAAGTGATAAATATTGGAAATATGAGATAAATTCTGGTAAAGGACAAATATTGGAAAACGGGATAAATTCAGGTTATGTGCACTAAATGAAGTTGGAGCAATATGGAACTTTTGTTGCCATCCTATTTTGAAGGGTTTTGAAAGTGACTAGTCTAGTTGTCATGACTCTTGAGAAAGCTTATGGTATTTTATTTATGTTTCAGTGTGTGGATAATGGGTGTCTTGGTGGGAATCTACCTATGAATTAATTTCCATTGGTTTAATTGTTTCTAGGTTTCGCATGATTATGTGGGTGGTCTACAATCTTAGAAGACCATATGGTTGCTATGTTCGCAGAAGATGCATTGCTTATAGTAACATAACTACTTGAAACAGAAAATATTTAAAAGGGAATTTACTCAGCTTTTTTACGTCACTTTTTTGCCCCACATGTAGAAAATTTGTGTGCATACTCTTTGACAGAGGGTATATCTGAATCAGAGCACGCCCACTATGTAAGATTGGTCTAGTCAGTTCCAAGTGGAGATACAGAATAGGTTATACTGTTCTGTAAGATTAATAACTCCCTTTATAGGCCTCAAGTCGGAACTGATACTCAGGACATCACAGTAAGAAGAACACATCAATTAATCAAGTACAACCAGGACAGTTTATGCATGGAGAAATTTTTGGCACTAATGGGGCTAACTCAGTTGATGCAAAAGGTCAGCTGGTATAAAACACAATAAAATGTTTGCATGCAAATCATCAAATTTCAATGCACAGGTGAGTAGGAAAGTTGATTGATGGACATCCTTATCCAAGAGCTAATCTGTCTAGGAAACCTTCTGAAAAGCCTCCAGGTGAGTTTTTGTTAAGCATTCACTTTATTCTCGTGATGTTGTGCAGTTATCCACATTGGCCTGGGCATTTGTTGGATGTTCTCATTCAGTCAAATCTTCTTTAGAAAATGCAGCCTCTTTCCCTTCATGAACTTCAAAACTAGGTAAAGTTGATCTTGAATGGATGTGTTGGCATATTTAACAGCTGCAAAGTAATAATTTTGGTTACTTGCAATTTTACTTCTCTTGAGAGGATCTTTAGCTACCCATGATGCTGATACTACTTCCATTTTTCTGGGAACAAACAAGAGTTGCTCACTTCTTTGTAGTTCTATTTGAACTTTTCTTCAAATTGCTGAAATTTCCGGGACATCTCACATATAACAAATGAGCTATTATTTTATAATTATATTTTATTAGTACTGACCCCAAACTGATCCCTAAAGTCTCTGATTTTTGCTGGTAAATTATATCTAGTTAGAGTTTGGGAAATAAGGCTTCTTCCTTCAGTAGAGGTAGTGCACTTGATCTCTACTTGTAGATGTTAATTCGAATGCCTTAAAAAGAGTTTATGAACCAGTGAATTTTAGAATTGAAAGTGAGAGCATACATGGCAAGAGAGTTACAGATTAATTTAGGAAGTAGAGATGGACA
>JAESVK010000964.1:2229661-2233216 GCA_017140935.1 Hamamelis virginiana
CCAGTTCTACATGACAGAACAAAACATGTAGAAGTGGATAAACACTTTATCAAGGAAAAACTTGACAGTGGGTTAATATGTATGCCATACATCCCAACTACCGAACAGATTGCTGATGTATTTACTAAAGGACTGCACAAGAAGCAATTTGAGGTTTTAATGGGCAAGCTGACTATGGAAGATATTTTCAAGCCAGCTTGAGGGGGAGTGTTGGAAAATCAGAAAGATATTCTGCATATTGTATAACTATAAATTAGGCAGCTGTAAATTAGGTAGTAAATTGGTCAATGATTATAAATTAGGAATGTATCTTTATTAGGTAAACTAATATTCTGCAATTATTCTTTTCCTAGTTTAGATATCTTGTAATTCCTATAAAGTAGGAATTAATGTAAGTCAGAAAATATATTCAATGAATGTGAACATCATTCCCAAAACTATTCTCTCCATTTTCACTACGATTCTCTTCATTTTCAAATATAAATCATGTTATTGCAACCGGATATGGCCATTTTAACCACCTAAGTGCCCCCTGTTTAATAAGTGAAATTGCTTGAAGTTGTAGAGGAACAAGATATCTATAATCCTATAAAAGTCTGAGTAAGGCTGGCATTGTTCAATCGTTCGATTTCTGTTAAACGACCCAATGTGGGTCAAAACGGCATTGAAATGTGAAGGGTTGATTGCATCGGTTCTGGCAGGAGGGTATTATTGCGTTCTGTGTTTGTCAGGGACTGACTTGATGCCTTGTCGGCGTCTTTTGTTCTGGATGGCAACACGTGGAACTAGACGGTTCCTGGCCGTTTGATCTTCAGGTTTGGCGGGAGTAAATTATTGCGGTCTGTGGTTGTCAGCTATCAGCTATCATTCTTTCAATTAGTCTGCTCTTTTGGTTCCTGATGGAGACGCGAAGAAGTAGGCGGTTCCTGGTCGTTTGATTTTCAGCTGGTTGTGCTCTTTGTGCAAGGGTGAGCTTTTGGGCTTCTATTGCATTGTTTTTCTTCGGTGGTTTTGTTATTTGAGATTTGTCCGGTGTTTTACACTCCACCGCCCGCCTTTCGCTATGTCTGTTGCCCCTCTTTGATTTGTGCTGTATGGTTTCTCTTTGATGTTTCTAGAGATCGCCCTTTGATTTGCTCTGTTTGTCGATAAACCTGAGAGTGGAGTTCTGATTTTATTCTTTTTGTTAAAAATTTCTTTCTTTTTTTTTTTTTTTTGGAATTTGGAGTGCTACAAGTTGAATCTGAAGTTTATTGTTTATTGTTGGTCGATGTGGGGTATACTCAATGGAGATGTGGAATTTATTTATTTATTTTTATATTTACCGTTTTTGCATATGTGCTATTTTGGTTTTCATCTTTTTGTTTGTTTTTTGCTGGGTTATAGATTTTCGATCCTAATTGTTGGTGAAACAAGCACAAAATTACTTTCTTTTGGCAAGGTATGTTTCAAATTTTGAATGTGCCGATATATCCTTCCATTTTTTGGTGTTTTGTAGTTCCCTTTTTGCATTTCAAGTTGTATCCATATGATTTGTAATTTTGCTTCTGTTATTTTACTTTCTTTGTGTTTGCGCTTTTGAAATATAGAAGGTATATTTTGAATTTTTAGCTGTTCTCGGTGTTCTGTCCTTGATATCGCTTTTATTTGTGTTCTGTTTGCAGTGTTTACAAGGTATGTGTTGGACTACGGTAATATAAAGAGGATTTTGGGAATAAATTTATGTATTTACATAAATTATTGATGTTTGTGGTGGTACTTTTGTTGTTGGCTGTATGAAAATGTGTGTTATGTGTTTACAATTTACATGATTTAATTTTTAATGAAATGAAAAGTTCAGATTTTCCTTGTTAATTTAATAAGCTAATTTCAAGTTGAACTCTGGTCAACTTGATAAGTTCAACAATACTTTAAATAAGCAAAGTATTGACACAAGCCAAGCCTAAGCGGCGTACTACTTGGCTCTGCTCAGCACTTTTGTAGTCCTAGCAAAAAAATATAATGATAATAAAAAAAACCATACATAAAGTTATAAACATTGTAAATAAGGGTTGATCTCTTTATACTGATTTGCATAGTCTGAATGTGTATCGAAAAGAACGCTTGATGAGTAGTTCTGGGGTGATTTTGATGGTACATTTTTATTGATCATATTTTCATGTAGGTCTTTCCCATTTTTCAATTAGTTTGCAGGAAATTTTGAAGGAAAAGATGGATCAAGATTTCAATGGTAAGCTTGAATATCAAACATATCCAGTCTTGCTGGAGTATACTTGCCGTTGAATAACAAAAAAAACATATGATTTATACTGTTGCTTCCTTTATAAAAATCACCCGTCTCCATTACAACCCAAAACCGCAGCACCCACTAAAAACCCACCAAAACCCTGAAATTTTTCTTCAAAGCTCTGTCAAATAAACCCAAAAGTCTGAATTTTATAGCTGATAAATCAAAAACCCTCAATCCATAAATGGTTTGGTCTCTGATGGTCATTAAACTGGAATACTATATCTTACAGTAACTGGTTTCTACAGAACATTGGATACGAAGGTTGTAATTCTCTCTCTCTCTCTCTTGTTTTGTAGCTCTTTGGTTTCATGAAAATTTCTTACCGGTTTTATCTTCTCCTGTTGCCATGTTGACTTTTTCTAGGCCTGAACAATTTGTTGATGGCATCTGAGGATAAATTAGCTTCTATTGTATGTGTATTTCACTTACTTTGTGGCCAAATGCAGAACTAATAACGTTTATGGGGAGAACTCCGGTATGGTTTTGTACTTCTTCTGTGCTGTATATATATATATAATTTCATTCAAATAAACTGATTCTTTGATCAACAAATGAGCAATTGGGTTCAGAGGCAGTGTATGCTGCTCTAACGCAGTATAAATTGTGAAATGACAAACCGAGTTTGGATAAGCATGCTTCTTCAGTTAATGATTATATACTTACTTTTTTTTCTTTCTCCCGATTGATGAATTTGAACTAGGAAACACAAAAAATACAAACAGGCAACTGGCACTGTCTGAGTTTTTAATGGCAATAATGAAGTTAAACTGATACAAAGTTCTTAAACCTTCATTTTTGATCCTATTAAGTAATACAATCTCCTATCAATGTGACCATGAGAATTATAATACGTTTTAAGACAAATGAAATTAGGGAAAACTACCAAAGGAATGCCATCAAATTTGGAGAATTGGCTAGGGTTTAATCTTGTTGGTGATTGAAGTCATCAAGGAGAGAAACTAAGAGAAAGACAGAGAACTATATCTTAATTACAGATCGATATCAAATTTGCATTGTTCTCAATAGATTCAATAGGTAGGTATGCCTAATCTTTTCATTTGTCTGTTGCTTCATCTACGTAACAAAGTTTGAATAAAAATTGGGATCCATTAACAACTATATCAAGCCCCTTTTTAATCAATTATGATTAATTTATAAAATGCCTTCATGTTTTCTAAAGTTGAAAAACAAGTAGACATACTTTGACCAATTATTTTGCTCTCTCTCTCTCTCTCTCTCTCTCTCTCTCTCTCTCTCTCTCTCTC
>JAESVK010000964.1:2233226-2256127 GCA_017140935.1 Hamamelis virginiana
CTCTCTCTCTCTCTCTCTCTCTCTCTCTCTCTCTCTCTCTCTCTCTCTCTCGTGCGCGCGCACGCACGCTTCCTGGAAAGTTTTCTACCTATCGATGAAGATGATGACGATGATAGAAAGATATAATGGCCTGTCTGATACTGTGCATGTGGACTAGACCATTATCCGATTTTTTGCAAGATTATTATCGAATGCATTGAGTTGTTCTGATGAGCCTAATGTATATTGTGTTTTTTTTTTTTTTTTTTTTTTTTTAACTTTTAAGAGTGTACTGCTAGAGACATAGGCTTAGGCATTCACTGAAAAATTAATTACTTAGGTAACAATTTTATTTGACTCTTTAACTACTAAGCTTGTTTATGCTGGTAGTAATTAGATCCCATGGTTCTGAGTTTCGGTTTCTGATGGAAATATTGTTGAGATTGTGATTTGCATGCATAGTTTCATCAGTCCCACTCAATCTAGAGGGAAGAAAACATTTATGTGATTGAAAATTATGATTTTTAGGATTGATTCACTACTATTTGCCTCAAGGTCCCCAACAATATCGGAAGCACTTTTGAAGTTGTAATGTCTTGAATTTGTAGATTAAGAGGAAATTTTGAGAACTACCAGTTTTAGAAGTTCATCACAGATCATGGGACAAGAAATGCACTAAAGGATGCATCATAAAATCAACGGTTTCTTATAAGGATCCTTTATGAGCTTGGTGGAAGTCGCCTTTATTTCTTGAATGATAATGTAAAAATATATATCAATTAGGAATTAGGATATATCAGACTTGATATGTTCTCATCTTCGAACTCGCTTTCTTGGTTTCTTTATCGTAATTAAAATCTATTCCATATCTAAATTAAAGAAATATATTTGATCTCCTGGACTATTTTTATGTGATAGAAGCGGCATGGAGCACAGAAACTATTGCTCTGGTGGCCGGTGCTAATGGAGGAATTGGGTTTAAGCTTGCACGACAACTTACAGGCTATGGGTTGACAGTTAATTTGACATCAATGGACAATGAGTTTGGTGAAGAAGCAACAAAAGTCTTCCAAGAAAGGGGTTTGAATGTGGTCTTCCATTAACTGGATGTTTTAAATCTTTTACCTATCAAACTGTTAGCTGAATGGACACAACAAAGCTATGGTGGTATAGATATTCTGGTAAGATGTCAATAGTTTAACTTTCATACCTTTTACTAATAGATCTCTCCTTGAAGGTTCATTTGAATTCTATTTTAATTTGTTTTACTCTTTTATTGTTGAGTTTAGCCTACATTAGTGGTTGCTCCAATCCTATCTCACATTTCTTTGTGAAATGCCTTTTTAGTTGCTCAAGTCTAGCTGAAAAGGAAAACGGGCTCAGATTGATTTTGGACAGCAACAACAATGCTAGAAAACCTTGATTAATCAACTAATAACTTAGTAACCCAGTAAAACTAGATGATGGTTTTAAGTATTTAACCAATATAAGCTAAATTGAGTAAGTTATATATAGTCTGCAGGTAAACAATATACTTGTTAATTTCAATATTGGGTCAAATAATTCTGTTGCATCTGCTCAGATGGTTATTGCCACTGACTACTTTGGCGCCAATAATATAATTCAACCTATGATCTCATTGATCAAAGCCTCTGCTTCTGGTGCTCGTATTGTTAATGTGAGCTCTCGACTAGGTAAAGTACATCGTTGGTGAAATGCAAGTAAAAATGTTTCTGTTGTATGATTTTTTTCCCTTTCCTTATTTAGTTTCTCTTTCTTCCTTTCCTCTTTTGACATGGAAAATAATCGTTTTCTATATTTCCAAAGATTGTTAGTCTAAAGAGGTTATTAGCCTTTTTCTTATCAGGCTAAACCCACCCTCTTCCCTGAGATAATTACGGCCCATTAGCCACGTGTTTAGTATAACCGCATGTGCTTGTTTGATGCAATAAGAGGCATGTTCTAAAACAAGGATAAACATAGATGCATATTTTTAGATCAGAAAAATATCTTTTTGGGTCTGTAAATTAAGATGGAATAATCTAGATGGTCCCTCCTCCTTGTACCAATTGATGACGCTGCAGCAGAGCCTAATATATGAGTTTATTCTTGTCCCAGACAAGTTCAAGGCTGTTATCCATCGATTACAGCTAAAGAATTCAACCAGGTTTACGACCACCAAAAAAAAAAAAAAAAACCAACATTAATTAAACAGGCATTGATTCTATAATTTTCTTTTAACATAGATGCATATTTTTCCATGTGGTGGATGGTGATTGATAGATTGTCTAATTTTCTTCAGGGAGTTGTTAATGCAGCTGCCAACATAAACTTTGACATTGATAAAAGCTTATTTGCTATATGTGTTTATTAGAAGTATTCTCCCATCTTTGGGCTCTACCTTCGTTTTCTCTATTCAGGCGTTGTGTATCTTTGTGTTCTTGATTTTCCATTTAAAGAAAAAACTGAGCCATAATTAGATTTGAGATTTCAGGGTTATTTTAACATTGTTGTATATGAGGGAATAGTTCTTTGTCCATTTCAAGTATTTGTCATAGTGCTTTAACGACTACTGCTGAAGAGTGTAAGGTTACATGCTTCTTTTGGACTTACAGTTACATACAAGGTATCTAGCTCTTGTTTTGGGAATATATATAATTTTTATTCAAAATTCAAGTGTCTATAACATCTAATATTATATTATATGCTCTGGGGTCAATGAGAAATGCTACTAGTTTTTTTTTTTTTTTTTTTTTTTTCCAATTATTTTTTTTGGAATTTGAGGTCTGACATAAGATATATTTATGTATCTCTTTACAGAGTAATTGTAAAATCTTTTCTTTGTTCTTATTAATGAAATTTTAGAGAGTTTGGTTTGCTATCGAACCCTGAGCATAATTACACTGTTCTTTGTGTTGGGGCTGGGATGATGTTGTAGAAAATAGCTCAATAGCTCAATAGGACCCAACCGGATTACAGAGTATATCCTCCATAAAAATTCCAAATTCGCACCACCTAGTATGAACTAAAAATGGTCACTATTGGGGCAGCGGGAACTATTAATCGGTGTCCTGGATGCTAAAATGGATGGCAGATGCTGAGATGCAACTGGATGGCATATTGCAGTTCCTCATCGCAGATTAGGTGGTGGTTGGAGGGTCCAAAAAGGTTAATTGAACTAACAAATTTGGTGTCAAATATTCAAAATGCTTCATTTTGTGAAAGTGAACTAAACTTATAATTCCAATATTTATCAGGACCTATTTTAGTAAGGTAAAATAATTCAAGTTCCTAAAAAGTGTCTTTTAATCAATTATAACCTCTCATTTTTAACAATACCCTTCATTTCTTTACCTCTCTTGATAAAAAGTGGATGACTTGTATCGATTAGGAGCACATTATTAATACTTGATAAAATTAGGGACATATTATTACTCATAAGTAAGAAATAGGCTCTTTGAAACTCGTTAAGTGTATTTTCAATGCTTAGGGTAAAGTCGTCTCCCACCAAATTGGGAGACATTTTACCCTAGGTAATGAAGGGTGATTCTGGTAAACTGCTACTGGCAACTATCAATTAATTATATATATTTTTTATTATTATACCCACCTATATAATTACTATTAAGGACAATTCTAGATAAATAAATAAAGTAAAATAAATGAAACTACTTCCTACATCTACCATATTCTTCTCAAGTTCATAATTCTTCTATAAATCATAGTTTCACAAATTCTTATACTCTCATAATCACTAACTAAAAATTATAACAAAAAAAATGGTGTTTGTTGATCAATGGACAATGAATTGGTCATGTGGGAGGATTCTTGCTGTGTTTAGTCTTCCTAACTAAACATATAGTTATGCTCATGAGATGCTATTAAACATTATAGAATGTTCATTATGCACTGGTAGAATATCGTCATATGTTTAATAGGGCTTGCCAGTACATATCACTACGTTCAGTCTTCCAAATTGAACAACTAGACATGTTCATCGGTAGTTATTGGACACTGTAGAATGCTAACTTGGAGGATGGTTGTAGGAGATGAATGAATAAACTTATAGAAAATACGATGAATTCTACAACATGGGTTGCAGAGGTGAGAAACTTATTATTATTATTTTTGTTCAGTGAAACTTATTAATATTATTTTTTTGAACAAGGGAAACTTAGTTGAGTGAAGAAGAAAACATATATCTTAGGTGGGTTTTTTTTTGTTTTTTTTTTATGTGGCCATGTGAGTGCCATAAGTAATAAGTATTTTAAAAGTAATTGAGTTAGGTTATTTTGGATATTATGAAGGGTGTGGGTAGTAAAAAATATACGGAGTATATTTTAAAATTGGTATGTGCAGATAGCAAGTGGATGCTATTAGCAATATACGCGGTGGCAATATAATCACTCGGTACTAAAACCTGTCAATTTTTAAAAGGAAAATATATCATTTGACTCCCTTAACTATCATTGATTTACATTTTGTACCATTGTAGTTCAAATTTGAACACATTGACGTCTATAGTTTTTATCTGAAATACTTTGTATCCTTCTCTCAGTTAATCATTCGTTTCTTTAACTAAAATGGTATTAGACTTATTATTTTTCAATACAGTATTTATCTTATATTGTTAATTTATTTATAAGCAGATCGGTGAAGTTTTATAATTTTTCTCAATATATTTTAATTTTTATGAGTTATTTTTTTCATACTTGTAAATAAACTTCATAATAAATAAAAGAAAATATTACAATTTGACCCCCTCAACTATTACTGATTTGCTCTTAGTACCGCCATAATTTTAATTACAATACATTGACTCTTATAGTTTTGATTTTTGACATTTTGCACCTTCCAGTAAGTTACCGACTTACACTTAGCCATTTGTGCTCAAAACACACTAACATGCACCCTTTTAAAGGGTTTAGTAAAGAAACGCACCATGTTTTAGCACAAAATTTTGGCTCTCCCACCTATTTTTTCTTCCAAAAACCAGAACAACTCTCTGTTTTAAGGCCACGTTTGGATGGGCAGTAATGAGATCTTGTAATGAACCAGAACGGAATTAAAACTAAGGAATGAACAGGGTTTTAGTTTTGTTTGGTTTAAGGAACCTCCTAACTGACTTAATGCTTATTTATTGAAGGATCAACATTGTAACAACTCTTAATCTTAATAATATCATTTCTATCTTCTTATAATGGTGCTGTTCTAATTGGACCCTTTGGCATGGAATGAAAAAAGATGAGGGTCTCCTTCTAAGAGCATCTCAAATAAGGTACCATATGAGCGGTTATTGTTGAAAGTTAGCATTGACACCTAAATAACTTGCTCCAATAGATGAATAGAATGTTAAATTTTGGCAATGAGAATTCTTCTTGTTAAATTTGGCACTTCAAATGATACTTTTTTTTTTTCCAAAAGGTGGAAAAATGTTAAAATATAGCATCAATGTATTTGAGCACAAATGTACCAAAATTTAGCATTAATGTTTTTTGATTTGATTTTGAAGGACAAATTTTAACTTTGGCAGATCAAATGGCATGAATAAATTGGTGGAGATGCTTTAACCCGATAAACTGCAATCCGAATCCTCTGCATAGGTGATGTTTACAGGATTTACAGGAAATTGCGCCACGTGTTTAAATAAGCATCCAATGGTTGAGAAAAAATGGGCACTAAAACGATAGATCTGGTACTTTTTTTTTTTGGGGGGGGGATACCGCAACAACCTTACCTTTCTTTTCCGTATGGGATGGCAATTTTCCCCATTCCTACGAAGACCCACCTAGCCCACCCTGCCCTTATAGGGGTGGGTTCTTTTTGAATTTTCCGGGGTACGGGGCGGGGTTGGGATAAAAAAAAATTGCCTCACCAAGGTACGGGGCAAGGACGGGTTTACCATGCCCCACACCCTGTTACCCCGCCCCGCGAGGATTCTTCGATTCATTTTCATAAAAACAATTAATACATAGTGTGCAGATAGGTTTGAAACTGGAACCTCATTAAACATATGCCTTATATACAAAGCTCTTACCACTAAATTATGTATAACCTTATATTTCTAAGTTGTGATATATAATATTTAATCTTATTTTATATTCTTTTATAAATATATACTTCTACACTACTTATAAAAGGCCCAATGTTGGAAAAACTTTTGATTGACTAAAATTCCCTTGCATTAAATGTTGATGACACTTTTACCCTTTTGCAATATTAATTACATGAAGTTTATCTTTAATTCATTTTGTAAGAGTCATATTTTTAACTAATTTCCTAATTCAACAAGGTATCAACAAAGTTTGATATTTTATTAGTGTTTTGAATATTTTAAAATAAAAATAACAAGAAATTTTATCAAATAAAGAGAGAAACAAACAGAAAAATTTGCCTTTTATTAGTTACAATAAAGGTACTCTAAAAGAAAATTTTGTTAATATGAAATTCAACTAAATAAAGTGAAAAAAAAAATCTTAATTAAATTAAATTTCTTTCAAATTCTAATTCATTTCTAGATAAAACATGATTTTTCAAATAATTACTATAAAATACAAAATAAATTACTTTATATTTCTCATTTCCAAATTTCAATACAAAAATAAATATAATTTTGCTAATATTTTTAGTACTATTTGTTTTTTAAATTTATAATATCAAAATTTTACAAATTATTAAGTTTGAATGTATTCTTGTCCGTAAACATTATTCACATTATATATGATACTTTAAAAATATATTTTTTCTGCAAAAACTTACATTTGCAACGCACGTGTAACATTTATAGTCATGAAATAAATATAAAATAATATTTAGAAAAACCAACCTTTGAATTAGATAAACTTCATATAAATGTCGTGATCGCAAAAAATCATAGAGATTCAATGATGGGTTTTTGAAAATATACTGTAAAATTAGCCTTACACCTGTAACCTAAGTCATTCAATTACAATGTACACTAAGCACGAAGTTGCGTGAGGTTAGTTAAATAGCGCCAATATCCAATTATATTTTGAAAAAACCCACCATTGAATAGGATAAACTTCTTATGAATGCCATACTCGCAAAAAATCAGAATGATCCAACGGTCAGTTCACCTTATCAATTATAACAAAAACTACTTATGTTGGTTTCATCTAAGTTGTGTATCGTATGGTTCTTATTTATATTGTATAAATGTTAATGTGGGGATGCTATTTTATAAAAACGATCATTGGATGAGATGTTCCATATACACATTGTGCATGCAAAAAATCACATAGATCCAACGGTTGGTTTTTGAAAAAACATTTAAATTATTTAAGCTTGTGTATCATATGATTCTTATTCATATTGTACAAATGTTAACATGGGGATACTATTTTTTGAAACCGACAGTTGGATAAAATGTTTCATTTAAACACATTGTGCATGCAAAAAATCATATAGATCCGACGGTTAGTTTTTGAGAAAACATTTAAATTGTTTAAACTATGCAAATTTAATATCATAGTTTTTACAAAAATATGGCATTTAGTAAAAAATGACTATTGAATCAACATGATTTATTGCATGCATGTCTTACATAAGCGGAGTATCTCATCCAACGGTCGTTTTTTATCCAACAGGCTTTTTGTTTTTAAATATCATTGTAAAAATTATTATATTAAGAAAAATAAATAGTAGAATTATTAATGATTAATCAAAACTACGCGGCTTTAATCAAGTATACAAACTTCAAAGCCTTAGGGTGCGTTTGGTACGCGGGTTAGGAATTTTAAAACTGGGAATGTCTAATTGGGGGGTTTGGGTTTGTAAACTTTGTAACCCAAACCATTGTTTGAAATGTTGGGAATCTTAAGCCTGGGAATGCTTAACCTTTGTTTGTTTGGACCATCAAGTTTCACAATAAAAATAATATAATTCTCCACTTTCCATATCAGCCTCAGTCCTCACTCCATCCCGCACTCTCTCAACCTCCACGCCGCTGCCCCGCCTGCACGCCTCCACGGCTCCACGCCGCTGCCGCTGAAGCTGCAGGATCCATCCACTGCCGCTGCAAGATCAGTCCTGCACGCCTCCACGGCTCCACGCCGCTGCCGCTGAAGCTGCAGGATCCATCCACCGCCGCTGCAAGATCAGTCCTGCACGCCTCTCATCCACCGCCTGCACGCCTACAGTGCTCCACGCCGCTACCGCTGCCGCTGCAAGATCCATCCACCGCCTGCACGCCTCTTATCCACTGCCTCTCTCAGCCATCACTTTATCCACGCCGCTGCTAGGTATGCACATGAAAATAAATGAAATAGATCCTATACCAACCCCTTTATTTATTTTTATTTTTTTGTGGGTCATAATTCCATAAAAACACATGATGAATTTATACCTTTAATGCTTTGCTGTCTACAAGTAGAACAGTAATTTTGAATTTTGTATTACAAATTTAAGTTCAAAAAGTTTCCATATACATGAAGCAAAGTCCAAATATCTGTTTCAGTGTTTCCAGTTTACACATCAACACAGAAGCAGCAGTTAAACTTTGTGTTTGATCAATTGTCAGTCCTAATATCTGTTTCAAGTTGCCAATAACTTGCTTTCTCAAAATGGAATTTTGAACACGAATAAATCCCTTAAAAGCAAAAGTTGGTAAACATTGCCAATGACTTGCTTTTTTAAAGTGGAATTTCCCCATAGGGGCAGGATTTAGGGGCGGGGCGGGGATGGGGATACCACTCTATACCCCGGCGGGTACGGGGCGGGGATGAGGAGTATTTTTCTGATTGCGGACGGGACGGGGGAGTGGAAAATCCGGCCCGCCCCGCCCCGCCCCGCCCCGCCCCGCCCCATTGCCATTCCTTTCTCCGGCGACAGTGGGGGCAATTGCGACTGCTTCTTCCTTCCTTCATTATATTTATATTTTTGATGTAACTAGATCCGTAAGACCGTAACCAAATCCAATCCTTTTTCAGGGGAAAAAGAAAATGCAGCATCCTTACCTTTCTTCTCCAGCAACGGCCACGGTAACTCCCTCTTCTTCGTTTCTTCCTTCATTACAGTCACTTTTATATATGGACCTTCCTGCTTCTTCCTGACCTTCTCTCTCTTCAAGCCTGAGTTTGAATGGGTTAGAGAGAGAAATTAGCAAACGAAATGTCGTTTTGTTGCTTTTGTATGTCGTTTAGATGGGCCTTTCAACCACAGCCGCTGGATGCTTTTACAGCTGACGTGTCGACATCCTATTAAACCCACCCTTAAACCCCTGCACCTTTTACCTCTGCGGAGGATCCGGATTGATCAAAGCATTTGCTCCTCTTCCCAAGCACAGCAGCATCGCCGCCGTCAGAGCCCTCTTACGCCGCCGTCCTTACACATAGGTTCCCCTCTCTATCCTCCCTCCTCACTCCTCCCTCCTCCATAACTCACCCGTCTCTCTCACTCTCTGAATTTCATCACTGCTCACCACTTCCTATTGACAGCGTCGCCGTCACTACACTCTGAAGCACGCCGTCACTGTCGTTGCCGTCGCGCTCTGATCTCCTTCCTCCGTCCAAGCTCAACGGTAAGTCCTAGTACCTCCTTCAATCCCGTCCATCTCTCAATCGTTTTCACTCTCCGAGTTTTATTTGTAGAATGTTTGAAAGTGTTTCGTATGTTTTTGATATGTTTGATGATATTCCCCTGTGAATTGTTGAGCTGTTTGTATTGTGGAAAAACATATGAAAAATGTTTGGGGCATATTATATTATTATGTTTCCATGCTTCGTTGATTGTTTCTTAGATGCTCCCTCTTATACAATAACTTTATATTTATTATTGTGTTCCTTAATTTGCAAAAGCATGGCAATTTTTACCATATTCCAATTCTTCCATGGATGATATAATTTTTTATTATTCGTCCTCATTTTTTTTTTTTACATTCCGCTTTTGAAATTCGTTTAATTGATTATGTATGTTCCTGCAAGAGAACACCAATCAAACAAAAATTGTTGCTTTAATTTGACATCACCCTTTTGGATTTTTTGAGTTTTGGTTCTTGCTTCTTTTTTGTTTTTTAAATTCTTTATTTTATTTTATTTATTTATTTATTTTTCCATTAGAAGATTGATTCAAAAGTTCAATAGTCTGTGTTCTAAAAACATGTTCACAGTTGAGCCTAGTTGGGTCATTGTTTAAATGTGGAGCTCACAGTAATGATGGATGCAGTCTGTTTGATTAAAATCCCCAATGAAATTTTATGTGAAAACTCCCAGCGATTACCCATCTAATTAAAATTCCCAATCTGTTTGAGTTTTGTACACGCTGATTAAGTGTAAGGAGCAATGTAGAGTGCTATTTTTTGAAGGATTCTGGAAAAGCTGAAATCTGATATTTGCGTTGAATTTGTAATACTTGATGGAATTTGGATTAAAAAGTCTTTGTTTAAGAGTTGAATTAACTTTGGGAAGTTAATGTTATTATATGTTTATATATAATTGGAAAATTATATATAAAAAAAATTAATTCCATTCCTGTCATTGCCAAACATAGGAAATGGAATGGATAGTCATTCTGATCCTCTAATTCTAGTCAGTATCCAAAAGCTGAAAATGGAATGAAAATCTTATTCCATTTGAGACTATCTCAGGAATGGAATCAGATTCCATTCCAGCCTCTCTGATTCCGGCCATCTAAATGGGGCCTTACTGTTTTAGGATTTTAGAGAACATGACAACATTTAAGCAAGTTCATGGTTTCAGAAATCATTTTAGGGCTTGAACCCTTCTTCAACTAAATATATATACACACACACACACATAGAGTTCTGTTCCTATAAGCTAATGCTGATTTTAGTTAAAATCAACTAACCTGTTTTTAGCCCTTGGATATCTTTAATGGTGGAGATTAGAAAAGGGCACTTAAGTGACTTTGGGTCAGGTGAAGACCCGCGCCCGCATGGAGACCCGGCTGCTACGATTGAATCTCCCCCAACCTCATTCTAACACGCCCAACCCTTGAGGCATCCTTCTCATCTCTCCCCCCCCTTCTCTCTCTCTCTCTCTCTCTCATATTTTTGGGTCTGGGGTTCTAGTCAGGTTCTTTTGGGCTCATATCAATGATGTTTTGGCTAATCAATTGATAATAAGTGGCTATCTCATGTCTCATTTATTTGACCTCCCATATAGAATGTATAGAACAAATAGAGAAAGTGGAGGAAAAAGAACGCCTACAGAAAGAGAAAGAAGAGACGATTAAAGAAGAAGTCAAGGAGAAAGCAAATAAGGGAAAAAATTGAAGCCAAAGATAAATTTGATATTGAAAAAGAAGTTGAGAAAACACTAGAAGATGACAAAATTGGGCTTTTGGAGGAATCCCCAATCCATCAGGTTAGACCAATTGCTAACCTCCCATCCACCTCCTAATATTGTCTGTTTTTCATTCTTTATGTCCTCCCTCTTCCCACCACACTTTTGGAGCACATTGGCTGGTTGTTTTTGCTTTGCTCTCTGCAGTTAAGTTAATTTTGGTTTATTGTGATATTGCGATTCTTTCATTTGTGTATTCAGTATTGTGGTATTGTGATAGTTATACTTTTGAAATCGTTGATGGCTTTAACCATCCAAGGGAACTTTTGAATTACATTGGATGTGCACTTTCTGATTGCGTAAGGAGTGTGCATGATCATTTAATTGCATGAGGATACCCCTAACCATGAGAGAGAGAGAGAGAGAGAGAGAGAGAGAGAGAGAGAAAGGAGATGAGAAGGATGCCTCTAGGGTTGGGCGTGTTAGAATGAGGGTGGGGGAGATTCAATTGTGTATTTGGGGAAATTTGAAATGGGTCATTTAGCAGCCGGGTCTCCATGCAAGCGCGGGTCTTCATCTGACCTAAAGTCACTTAAGTGTCCTCTTCTAATCTCCACCGTTGAAGATATCCAAGGGCTAAAAACAGGTTATCTAGTTTTAACTAAAATCAGCATTAGTTGATAGGAACAGAACTGTATATATATATATATATATATATATATATATATACAGTCCTGATCTAATCAGCATATGTTTACATAAGTTATGTAAGCATGAAATCTATAGATAATTGTAGGATGCATATTGTTGTCCTAAAATATACTCTAGAAGGGGGGGAGGGTTGAATTGAGTATTGGCAATTAAAAAAATATTGACAAGTGGGATTTGTGTGTTTTTGAAAACTCAAAAAGTTTAATAACTAGAATGCAAATTGAATCACAACTTAGCAATTAATAAAGCAAGTATATGAATTGAAATGCAAGAGATAGAGTTAGAGAGATTCAAACACAACGATTTTTACGTGGTTTGGTCTCTGCCTACGTCCACGCCTTAAGATCTCCGTCTAGAAGTTTAATCCACTATCAACCTCACTTCCAGTGGAGATTAAAACCTTTACACAGCCTTCTTTCATGGTGGAAGACTCTCACCAACAATCTTCTTTAACGGTGGAAGATTCTCACCAACTAAGAATTACACAAATTCTTAATCTCACAAGAAATATAAGTGAAGATGAATGAGCACGAATATGATTCTCAACGCACTGAGAATGCAACAAATAAACTCTCAATAAGCTCTCAACACAAATTAAATATAAGAGATGTGAAGAACAAGAGCTTTGAGAGAGCTAGAGCTTGATTCTTGAGAAGTAGCTTGAGTAGATGAACTAGATTCACTTGGATAAGCCTTGAGGTTTTTTTCAAGCCGATTTACACAAGTATAAGCTCAAACTAATAGCTTTTCAAATAATTAACAAAGATAGCTTAAGCGATTTTCACAAGGAAGTTTTGAATAATGAATGCTCTTAACTATGATGGATTGATTGCAATAAATGAGAGCAAGAGCTCTATTTATAATGCATTTGGTCTCAAAGGACTGTTGCTAGCTTCATGGGTCTGATTGGTTAAGAGAGGAGCAGCAGGGAGCAATTAATGCTCAGCTTACTATAAGAGGAATTAGCCGTTTTGCTTTTGCAGAAGAGTTAGTCGACTACCAACTAAAAATTCAAAACATTTAAGTTTCCCTGACACGATTAGTCGACTGAACCAACAGAGTTAGTTGACTAGTTTTGTAAAAACTTCTTATGAAAATTTTCGGGTTCGATTAGTCGGCTGGAAAGATAAGGTTAGTTGACTAGCTTAACTGCTTCACAAAACATGGCTACTGACTTGCAATTAGTCGACTGGGTCAAAATCATTAGTCGACTAGTTGACAAGTTAGTAGACTAGTTTATATGTTTAGTAGACTAGATTTAGATTTCTCAAAATGATGGCTATTGGATCATAGTTAGTCGACTAGACTAACTAGGTTAGTCGACTAGATATGTTCTTAAGCCATTTTTCTAAGTTTCTTAAATCTAAATCAACTTCCAACATGTAAACTAGTTAACTAGGTGTTCAAAAGCATTTTTGACTTATTTTTAAAACATTTTACAAGATTCCAATGATATGTATGCCAATGCAATATGAGTAAAATATTTTGTATTTGAGCTATGCAAGGTTAAACAATTTGAGAGGCCTTACATATCGTTCCTAATACAACTTGGCTTCAAAAAGATCTTCATGAGCTTGTCTTCAAGTTGATCTTCATGAGTTTTTGATTGAATATTTGCACATTGAGTTGCACGAGATATGTTGATGAACTCCAACAAGATATATCTTTGATTCTAAGGAGACACAACACTTAACCATTTGTTAGTGATTAAAGTAATGTTTGTTAATCATCAAAATGTGGTCAATGGAATTGACCTTAGGGCGAACACATATTTTGAAAAACTGACGTTATAGATTAGATATTGTACTTATGGATGTCATGTATGCCAAAAATCAAGGTGATCAAATGTTAGAATTTAAAATATAGCTATGAAAAACTGTAACTGCTAAACACTATCGTAGTTTTTCTCAGTGAAATTTCTGAGAAACCGTCAGTTCATAGTGATTTTTGGTATACATTACATGAATAAGTACAGTATCTAATCCAACAGTCGGGTTTTCAAAATATGCATCATACAATTATCTATGGACTTCACGTTGACATAAGCTTATTTAAGCTTATGCTAATAGGATCATTTCTATATATATATATATATATATATATATTGTTTTTCACTATAGTTGAACTAATTAATCTGTTAATTATTCAAATTCAAGATTGAAATTCATGAAACTAATTTATATGGATTTTCTAGAATTTTTAATTTGTGTTCGTTAGTTCTTTCTTATCACTATTAGCTGCATTAGCTTTGAACTCATCTTGTTAAGATGAATCTGAAGGTGGAGCACTTCAACGTTTTGGTAAAATGCCCATCAAAAAAAACATAGGCAGACAAAGTTAAACTGAGTACTAGCTTTTTTTTGAGACTTCTGTGTTGTCTATGTAGTCACTGATGCTCTGTTTGGAAGCTCTGCGAAAAGGTTGGAAAAGGAAGGAAAACGAAATTTTGAATTTTGGATTTTTCATTGGTTCGACCCAGAAAACAAAAGATTCCACTTGACTAAGTTTAATGCAAGTATTTTGTTTAGCTGTCATGAGTGTTTCATTTCTCAGAAACCAAAACAACATGAAACAATGGTTTATTCTTCGTTTCCTCCATTTTCTCAGCAACCAAACAGAGAGTAATGCTAATAAGCTACTTGAAATTCCAGCAATGCATGTTCTTTCGAAAATTGTAGAAACTTAATCAAGGGGGAGAACCAGGCATTGTGTCATGCTAGGATGTGCATACTTATTAACTTGCATTTGGGTTCTGACTGTTCTAAAATTTGGTTCGGTTGTTGTTCGTTTATATAATTGGCTTAGGTAAATTCTCAACAAATCGGAATCAGGTTTCGTTTGAGACGCGCTTTGAATGTTCTTCTACAAAACGAGGAGTAGAAAAATGTATTCATTTTTGGTTGTATAATAAAAATGATAAGTAATACTCAATGCACCTATTAATCTTTTGAACCAGTTGCAACTTGCAAGTTTGTGGTGATAGGAAGCCAGGTGGTTCCTTCCTTGCACTTTTTCTTGGGATGCTCTCCCAATTCCTGTTGCTTTTAATGAGTTCTCTTGGTTAGTTTATGGTCAATGACTTATTGATGGGGATTATATTTTAATCTCATCCCATGAGCTCTCCCAATTCCTGTTGCTTTTAATGAGTTCTCTGGGCTAGTGTATGGTGTTTGCAGGCCAACCTTGCACCAAGGTTCTGACTGAGAGGATAGTCACAACAGTCATTTCCACTATGTTAGCAAATGAGATTCATATCCCATTTTCTTCACATAGTCAGCCACTCCTCTCACACCTTTAATGGTGTTGCAAGAGTATGCCCAAGTGCCAAAATGATCCTATGCTCCAAGAATGGATGAATGGGCTACCAGAACTATCCCCCTTTCCTTTAACCTATGGCTTGCTTTTATAGAGGATTGTGATAACTTGCAATATCCAGTCCACAAGATGTTTGCCAGACCAAGTCAACTGGTGACAAAGCACCTGGTGGTTATTTTGGTGTCTACACTCCTTTCCCATTTTCCTAGGTTCCAAGTTGTCAGGTCAAGGTCTTTTTTATTAACTGGAACTTGTACTTTTGTACTATGAGTTGCTTGAACACTCAACCCATGTCTTGGAACACTAGTTAACCGAGATCATAGAAGTTTAATATTCTGATACTTGGCACTTCCCACATACTGCCAAGCATGTCCCCCAGGTAGGTCGAGGTTGTCATGAGAGCCTCCCTCGACCATCACCTCAAAAGGTCCCTGTCCCAACCACCAAACCATAATTCCCAACCCACTTGTGCATATTTCATTTCCATATCAAAAGTGAGTGAACCTCAACATTAAAGTGAGTTGACATCAACTTTTAATATATTTGCCAAGTCTTTTGACTTCATGTATTCCAAACCAATTAATGCCCATTAATTCCCACAAGCCATGCAATTTGCGAGTAAGCCATGAATTATTAAACCCGCCTGGCCTATTAATACAAATGCATATATAAATATATGTGTGTGTGTGTGTGTGTGTGTGTGTGTGTGTATTGCAGCTATTGCCTAGGTGCCAGCCACATGTCATGTTGACACGTCTTATGGGCTATTTTGAAATATCCATCTATAACCATATGGTCATTAACTTATTGATGGGGATTATATTTTAATATGATCCCATGATAGGACTGAAATGGACAACTTCCAACAGGAAAAAGTACAAAGATTCGAGGAATTTGTAGATCGCCGCTTGAAACCAGATCTTATTAAAGCTATTGCAGAAAGGTATATCTTTTATTATCCTTCTCCCTTGCTCATTTCATTCAAATCACTTCCACCTATCATTCCAGCCACCCATGTATTTTGAGAAAAAGGAAATCCCTTCATTTTCTTTAATTTTGGGACATTTGCAACTTGTGACCAAGTAAATTGCACATAAATCTCTTTACAATCTTAAACTTTTTCAGGAGAGGTTGTCTTTGTCCAGAAGAAAAAATTATGCAAACTTGACCCCAGACATGGCACTTGCATGCTAACTCTTTCAATTCGACTGTTCATCAATTTGTAGATCATTTATTATCTGGACTGTAGTTCAGTACTCATCCTGTGAGGTCGGGTGAAATAAATCTCCCAAGCTCCACTTTTCTCACTTGTGAATTGTGCCATCTTGATAACAAACTTTAGCCCTTAGTTAAAACAGTAGCATTTTCTTATAGCATAAAGGATTTGTATTGCCAGCCCTAAATAATTGGGAATAAGGCTTTGCCGAGTTGTTGATTTAAAACTACCAAAACGCACCTATTTTTAAGCAATGGAAAATATAACCTAACTGGTTTTTGTGTTCTTTTGCAGGGACAAGGTCTTTGAAAAACAAAAAACTTTGTATCCTTTTCACATTTCTTTTATTTATGATTTGTGGAAATGTCTTCAGATAATTGGAATTTTATCCATGTAGCTAGCTTCTTTTTCCTTTCTATAGGGAGTACCTCAAATATTGTGTGGAACTGTAGAAGTAATTGTGTTTATTCAGATAAAGTTTTAAGTATATTCCTTCCCTTTTGATAGGAATTGAGGCCTTGTTTGGGTGGGCTTATGCTTATACTTTTATGTGCTTTAAAAAAAGTATGATCTCATTTGATCTAGTAATATATATATATGTTTCATTTAGGTGCTTTTATGAGAAGCAGGTAAGAACATGCTTTAAAAAAGAAGTACCTTTAGGTGTTTATGCTTTAGTTTCCAAACAGGCCCTAAATGTGCTCAAATATCTGTGTGGAATAATTATGCTTTATTGTGGCATTCAAGGATGCCTAGTGTTGCTGCTTTTACTTGACTATGTGTACTTGTAGCTCAGATTTGAGAAGGAATATAGATAATTTGGAGAAGAATAGTGTAACCAATCTCAGGACATTGGTAAATCTTGGTTCTGAAGTGTACATGCAAGCTGATGTGTATGTCTTCAATATCTAATATTTTTTGGTGTTGCAGTTTTGTTTGCTATTGTGTACTTAATTATGCTTTCTGCCATGCATGCATTCATGTGTATATATATTTATATATGTATGTATATGTATATATGGAGATGCTAATATAAGGTTCAGGTGACCTCTGTTGGGCCAGTTGTAGAACATATTTTGAAAAACCGACCATTGGATTAGATTCCCCTTTTATGAATGTCATGTCTGCCAAAAATCACGGTGATTCAACAGTCGGTTTTTGAAAAGACTGAATGTGAAAAAATGTTGATATTTT
Source organism: Hamamelis virginiana (assembly GCA_017140935.1). Classification (NCBI taxonomy): domain Eukaryota; kingdom Viridiplantae; phylum Streptophyta; class Magnoliopsida; order Saxifragales; family Hamamelidaceae; genus Hamamelis; species Hamamelis virginiana. Next base: position 2,250,903 of record JAESVK010000964.1, read on the forward strand.
GAAGAAAAAAAAGGTCACAGTTTTTCATTATGATATTTTCAAAAATTGACCCAAGATCACCATGATTTTTGGTAGACATCACATTCATAAGAGGGAAATCTAATCCTACGGTCAGTTTTTCAAATATGTTTTTTGCAACTGGCCCTAAGGAGGTCAATTGACGCAACTTTGTGTAAGGTGCACCTTATATTAGCACCTCTGTATGTATATATGTATAGGTAGTTCTCATCTGGTGAGGACGTCCTGACCCAGATCTAGGTTTGCCCATCTAATTTGGGCCGTGGGATGAGATTGCAGGTGATCCAACGGATGGCATTAAAGGAGCTTATAAAGCTCGCAGATCATGGCATTCACGAGTTAACCCATTTGGGATTTCAAAACAAAACACGAATCAAAAGTAAAAATCGGAGAGAGAAACCTAAGTCAAGCACCCATGATCAGCCCCTTCCTCCCATGGTAAGCCGCTGCAATGTCCCACTCTCGCCGGGGCAGAAAGGAAACTCGCCAGAATCTAGTATATTCTCAGTTAGTTTTTTTTGTTCCCCCCTCATTATTTCCCAAAAAATAATGGTTAAATCAGTGTTTCTCTAACCATGAACCTACCTCAAACTCGTAGGAGTGTCTTCGTCGTCACCGAAGAAGCCATTAAAGGTCTTTTGGTTAAGATGTCATACAATTTTCCCACTTTTCTCGGCACCCAAACACAATGTTATTAAAAAATTGTTAAAATCATCCATTACAAGTATGTAAAAACCCCACATTTGAAATAAAAAACCCAAAATATGCTAGATCCATACCTTAACTGTGAGATCTTTTTCAACTGGACTTCAGTAGCTTCTCCGGCAATGACAATGACCCTCCTACATGTTTGAGGTGGGTTTTTGGTTAGAGAATCCAAGGTTTTATTGGGAAAAAAAAAAATATCAAATACACGAAAATTGACCAATGTTTCCTTTCTTCTCCGGCGAGGTTGCAATGGCAGAGGCGTCTTGCCGGTGAAGTTGTAGCGGCGAATTGTTGGGATCGGGACTTAGGTTTCTCTCTCCTCTTTTTACTTTTGATCTATATTTTGTTTTGAAATCCAAAACGGGTTAAATCCCTGAATGACATGACCCGCGATCTTTATAAGTTCCTTCAATTGCCATCTGTTGGATCACCTACTATCTCATCCCACGACCCAAATTAGATGGTCTGACCTAGATCTGGGTCAGGATGTCTTGACCATATTGGAACTGTGTGTGTGTGTGTATACACACACACACACACACATACATACAGGCCTTCTATTATAAAGTGCACCTTATGCAACTTTGCGTAAGGTGACCTCTATATGGCCAAATGCAAAACATATTTTGAAAATCTGACCATTGGATTAGATGAACTGCTTATGAATTTCATGTTCGCCAAAAATTACAGTGCTCCAATGGCCAGTTTAAAAAAAAATCAACTGGGAAAAACTGGTGACATTTTAAAGAACAAAGAGGTAACAATTTTTCATTGTGACATTTTTCAGAAACTAATTATTGGATCATTGTGATTTTTGGCAAACATAAAATTCATAAGTAGTTCATCCAATCCAAAGGTCAGTTTTTCAAAAGATGGTCTTCATTTGACCCTGTAAAGGTTACCTTACGCAAAGTTGCATAAGGTGCACCTTATAATAAAAGGCCTCTGTGTGTGTGTGTGTGTGTATATAGTTATGATCTAGTCAGCAAATGCCGACTTAGTCTAAGTCAGCAAACACTTAAGTCACCGTTAGATCACTCAAGTGGCCTAGATCATCACTCAAATGGTCGAGATCTAATGGCACTTAGTGTTTTCTGACTTAGGCTAAGCCAGCAAATGCTTACCTGATCATATATATATATATATATATATATATATGGGTCAGGTTCTAGTGATACATGGTTCTTACCCTTGGTTTGGCACATGGTTTGCAAAACCCAATATGGGACATGTATTTTGAGAAACCGATCGTTGGATTAGATGTTCCTCTTATATACACCATTTGTGCCAAAAATCACATTGATCTAATGGCCACTTTTTAGAAAATGCCATAGTTTTGAAATAAATTATGAAAAATTGTTATCATTTTTCATAGTTGATGTTAAGAAAAACCAACCATTGGATCAATGTGATTTTTGGCATGCATGATGTACATAAGCGGAACATCTAATCCAACGGTCGGTTTTTCCAAATACTTTTCTCACATTGGATTTTATAAACCATGTGTCAAACCCTGGGTAAGAACCATGTGTCAAACTGGAACCTAACGGTATATATATATATATATATATATATATATAAATGATCAAATCAGCATATGCTTATATAAGCTTATGTCAGCATGAAGCCCATAAATAATTGTGTGATGCATATTTTGAAAAACTAGCTGTTGGATTAGATATTGTACTTATGCATGTCATGTATGCCAGAAATCACAGTGATCCGACGATCGGTTTCTCATAAATTTTGCTGAGAAAAAGTGTGATAGTTTTCAGCGGTCACATTTTCTCATAACTATATTTTGAAATTCTGACATGGATCACCGTTTTTTTTTTTTTTTTGGCATACATGACATCCATAAGTATAATATCTAATCCAACAGTCAGTTTTTCAAAATATGCATTCTACAATTATCTATGGGCTTCATGTTTACATAAGTTATGTAAGCATATGTTGACTAGGTCGGGACTGTATATATATATATATATAAGTCTCGACCGTGTAAGGACGTCCTTACGCTTCTTATCGTCAGCCCACTTTCACGGGGTTATGTATTTTGAAAAACTGACTATTGTATTAGACAATTTTCTTATGAATGTCACGTTTACAAAAAATCACAGTGATCCAACAGCCGGTTTTCAAAATACATACTGTTAAATAATTGTTGCAACATCTAACAGTAAATACTGTCACTGTTTCATGGACTGTATTTTGAAAACCAATTGTCGGATCACTGTAATTTTTGGCAGGCATGGCATTCATAAGAAGATTGTCTAATCTAACGGTCGGTTTTTCAAAATACCTATACTATGGCTTCCAGAAGGGGTGCGCTAACTGTAAGAGGTAAGGACGTCCTTACCTGATCATAATATATATATATATATATTACATGTACATTTGAAAATTCCTATTTTGTATGTCATATCTCTTGCTTAGCTACTAGTTTTCTTTCTTTATTTTACTGTGATGTTATTACCAACATCATGAAAGATCAATATATGTGCGCTTTATATGTTATGGGTGAGCATATGGAAGATCAATATCTCTACTTTTATTTCTGCAATGCTATTACACCATTAAATAATTAACTTCTCATTAATACTTCCAAGTAATGGCATCATTTTTACTGTAATGATTTTTTTTGACGGGTTCTAAATTTTTACAGTCCAGACACGAGCCACATTTTTGTAGATATTGGATTGGGATTCCATGTGGAGTTTACTTGGTCGGAAGCTTTGAAATACATATCAGTAAGGGAAGAACGGTTAGTCAAGTATGTTTTCCCAAAATTTTCTTCCCCATCAAAATTGCTTCGTTGAAAATTTTTTCTTATATTACAACAGTTTAGATCCAGGGGACATAGGTTAACTTGTAGATGAGAAGGAAATAGGTAGAAAGAACAGTATGAAAGTGACCGATATTATTATGATGTTGGTCAAATGGTGTTCAGAAGTAGCTTAGAGTTTAGGGATGACAATGGGATGGTTTGGGACAGGTCTCTGCCATTCTGACCCCATCTTCCTAGGATTAATTTTTTTCAATTCCACTACAAAGTTGTCTAGAGGCAAGGCAGGACATGTAATATATCAATGTGCAAGAGGTGCCTATTGATACAAGGACCTAATCAATACTCCCTAAAGACAGTTGATAGGAACGTGAGATTAAATCCTTTTATCCCATAGACCCTAGCATCTCGATTGAGACCTCCCAAACCCCAAGCAAGGGCATACTACCCATGGGACCTACCCTACTCCAGCAAGGCAATGCCCCTGCATTATCCACCCATGTCGGTGAGAAGACTCGAACAGGAGACCTCTTGCTCTAATACCATTTGATTCAAGGACCTAGCCAATACTCTCAAAATCTGCAGTTGATTAGTGTGTGAGATTAAATCCTCTTTAATGTGGAGGCATTGTCTCGCTGGACTCGGGTGGGCCCTATGGGTAGTATACTCTTGCTTGGGGTCTGGGAAGTCTCAACCAAGACTCTAGGGTCTATGGGATAAATGCATTTAATCTTGTGCTCCTGTCATCAACTGCCACTTTTAGGAGTATTGGTTAGGTCCCTGCATCACCTGTCAGGGCTCGTGAGTTTTATTTTAAATGCTACATGTGGTAGCACAAGCTTTTCAGAGGAAACACACACACACACAGAGGAAGCTCTAGTTGCTCATTCTCCATACATTCATTGCTTGACAGTGAAAATATGAAAGCAAGAGTGGGCCGAGTGGCAGAGCTTTCTATATCTCCAAAGGAATTATTTTTCAAACATTAGTCATTATTTTTCATAAATGATCTTAAACCATGGCAAATTAGAATGAATATCTAATAATATAATTTGGGGACTTGGAATACCATCTTTGACCCTACTTTGATTATGGGTATACCATTCTTTTCCCCATAGGGGCTGGGTGGGGCAGATTACAGTCTTTTTTTTTTTTTGGTGTGGGGGGGGGGGGGGGGGGGGAGAGGGTGGTTTGTTTTGAACCACTATCCCATTTGGCTAGTTCAATTTTCTCGACAAGAAGTCCATTGAATACCTAATATACCATGAAACCTCATATTGCTACCAAAATTAAACCCATGGAACCTTGTACACGTTGATATCTGGTTCTATCTTTAAACTTAATTTAGTTGAATTATTATGTACTTTTGGGGAAACATTGCTGCTGCAAGGGAATTAATGTGGGATTTAATCGTTTACCTATCACATTTGGAAATTTTTTTAATCCCCATCTAAGCAATAGGCTGGTACTGTGTGTCTAGAAGCTTTTCCTTTCTTCAAATATATTTGTTGGCACCGAAAAGGAGTGTTCAAATGAAAAGGATTTTGCTTTTATACATGGCCATCTTGGTGATTTTGGGTCTTGCTATAAGTATGATGTATGCTTCTAAGTTGGGTACCATCCATTAAATTGCAACTGCTTTACAAGTGTCATGCACATGTGGAGCATTTTTTTTTTAAGGTTTTGGAAAAAAGGGGGGGGGGGGGGGGGGGTT
>JAESVK010000964.1:2256227-2269863 GCA_017140935.1 Hamamelis virginiana
AGTGGTCCTAAATCTCGATCAGTGGGTGATAATTCTCCTTCCAAAAAGATGACATGATGAAAACTCATTTGACTATGGGAACATGGGTCCTGCATGAGGGAACATTTACCATATTTTGAATGTGTTTGGACTTATGTCTTGGATGTTCATTTACACATCTTTGTATGCACCAATCTGCACTTTCTCCCTTTCCCTCCTGTCCTTTTCCCATTCTTTCTCTTCCAAGTGCAATATTTGTTCAACAAGTGTTTCTTATATGTTCATATTTATTTATTTTTTGTCTTTTAGCAATATACTTTCAAATTTGATTTATTGCTGAATATCTCTCTTCAGGCGAATAGAGGAGTATACGATCTTAATTGCATCAATCAAAGCACAAATCAAGCTGGTATGTTTGCTTACAGGGATAGTTTCTTCTCCCTTTTTTTTTTTTTCCTTGTGCTTTTTTTTTCCAATTTCGGACTTGCTCTGTTACTGCTGCTTTGGGCATTCTTGTTTGCCGCCTCAAGAAAATCGGGATTGATTTTTCTTTCTTTTAAATTAAAAAAAAAGGAGTAGTTTGCTTGATGACTAAATTCTATATACTGGAAATTCAAGATGTTAAATGTTAAAGTTGGGATTGGATTGGAATTCGTAATGATGTGATTTGGACCAATGGATAACTTGGTTTTGAGTTTTTAAACATGAGATTTTCTGTCATGAACCCCATTACAGGATGATTTCCAACTTCTTGTCTACGACTTACATGAATAATGATTTTGCTGGTTATGTGCAGGTGTGTGAAGGGATTCGGGAGTTGCTCCAGCTTCCAGCTGACTAGGCAAGACATCTTACTGAATTCTATAGTACAAAGAAGGTATCGATCCTGCCACAGTGTCCTGATAATTTTAACCTGAATGTAAACCTCAATTTCCAGTCTCTCATTGTTAGCACTAACTTCATGAAGAAAAAGAAGAGAGAGCAAGGAGATTAAAAACTTGTTTTTAATTTATTGATGTGAGATATTGAAATATTTTGGGGTTAAGTTTACTTTAGTACCTTGTACTTTTGGGTGGTTTTTCAATTTGGTATCCAAACAAATTTTTTTTTTTTTTTTTTCAAGTTTGTTAAGTTTTTCAATCCAGGGAAAAATCAGTAACTGACGTTTATTGAAGTGATGGAATGCTGACGTGGCTTATGTGGCCCCCATGTTGGAGCCAACATGGCATTCTGATTTGGTTTTTAGAGAGAAAAAATGGGATTAAATATGACATTTGGCAATCCCAAGGTAAGTGTGTTGTATATATATTTTGATCTTTCTTGAAATTCGTCTTGCATGCATTTGCTTATGTCAAGTGTTATTTGGTTAGTGAATGAAAAGGAATGGAGAAAATAAAGTTTTGTTGTGAAAAATTCTGATGCTTGCATGGTGATGTTTCTCATGTTTAATGCCGAAATGAACTTATTGATATCATTTTACCACATTCCATATGTACCCATAGGGCCTGTTTTTGAAGTTTTTTTTAAATGATACAGTCCAACTCAACATGATCTTGTTTTGCTTCAAATCTGTGAATACAAACCCAATTGCATCTGGTTGGTTGAGCAGATGCTGTAAGCGTGTTCACTTGTAATTCAGTGATGCTTGTTTTCTCTCTAGAAGTAGTTGGCTTCTGATGGCGTGAGTTATTCTTTGAGCTGAGTGGTTTCTTGGCAGTAGTAACATGTCAGATATAGAAAGAGTTGGAGTTGGAGTTGGAGATGGAGATGGAGATGTTGCTCAACATTTTCATTTACCATCAACTCCTTTTTGAAATTGCCTCCTTCATTTAAGTAGAGTTGGAAATGTCCGTAAAGAAGTCATTCTGTAAAATAAAAGTGAAGGCGAAGAACAAGTACCTCATCGTCCCAAAATTAAACAAGGCATCCCCATCTTAATCTTTATCTAACTATTCAAGTTTGATGTCAGTTTCTTAGCTAAAAATTCCACCTTGGATATCCCCATTTATTTGTGGAATAGCTTGAATTGAAGATGAAGATGAAGATGGAGGAGGTGAGGGGAGAAAGAGAGAGAGAGTGAGAGGAAGGTGAAGGAAATGGAGGAAACCGATTTTGGTTTTGTTGTTTCACTCTGTTTCTTAGCCGTTTATTACTCATATGACCGATTTAACATTCTTTTAAAATGATTATGCTCTTTCATTGATCAAAGTGTTCTTATTTTGATTTAAAATGGCTGATGATATCCATGCTCCACCCAGTTGTTAACGGCTGAGGATTGCCCAGGCACAAAAACGACACTGAAGGATGCGTTTTTTGTGCTAACGGCAATCAATCTCTCTCACGCCGTTCAGTTGCATTTGTGGTGGCATCTATATCAGTCGACTGATACGTGAACCCAATCGTGTAATCAAACAATTAAACAAAGGTGGAAGAGAGAGAGAGGTGGTTTTCGTTCTCTCTCTTTTTTTTTTCCTTCGTTTTCTGGCCAACCAAACAGAATAGCATACCTAATGGAGCTTGATTGCAGATCAAAGAAGCACCTTGGCCGTCCTCTGGTTTTAATATAACAGAGAAAAAATTGGAAAATGAGAATTTTATATTTGGAAGCCAAAAGACCTATGAAAACAAAATTTCAATTTCTTTTCATCAACACTTCCATTACTTGATACTATTAAATCACAGAGATTAAGAATTTTTTTTTTTAATTAACAAAAAATATTTTTACAAGTATTTGAGAGAAAACAGAGGTGGAAGAGAGGGAAATGGAGGGAGAGAGAAAGGGGGGAGAGAGTTGAGGATAAACCTTGTGGAATTATGCACTGAGTTTACATGTGCATTTTTAGTTCCAAAGATTCTCTATGTTGGTTCTGTATCTAGCGATTGTTGAATTACCTCCATTCTATTTGCAGTTCAAGCCCTAAGAGCATTTTCAATCCTTACTCAAACTATTACTCAAATTCAAATTTGAGTAAAAAATCCCAAAACCCTTCTCCAATCCTAACTCAAACCTATACCAAATTTGAGTTTTACTCAAACTCTAACCGAAATTGAGTTACACAAATTATTTGAGTAAACCTCCAACGGCTATATCTTGGTTGGATCTTGGTGCCTCTCTTCCCTCCACCCATGGTTATCTCCGCCGCCATCCATGGTAGCCGCTGGTTTCTCCTCTTGTGTGAAGCTCCTTCTCTCTTTCCTTCTTTAAACTTGTAGGCCGTCACTGCTAAGGCACAAATGCACCGATCCCCTTCCCTTTCTGCTGTGAATCTCTCTCTCTCTCTCTCATGCGAATCTCTTTCTCTCCCTTCCCTCTCTCCCTCTCTCTCTCCCAAACTGAAGAAAAACCTTGTTTTGTCTGCAAATAGATTGGGATTAGGGCAAGAGGTGTGTTTGGGTGTGCAGATAATGCGGCTAGAATGGACAAGAGGTGTGTTTGGATAAAATTTTGAGAAAATGATTGGAGAGCTCCTATTAAAATAATACATTTTACTCAAACTGTACTCAATTTAAGTAAGAGTAAGAGTAAATGGTTGGAGATGGTCTAACATATCAATGTTATCACTGCCTTGTAGAGAGAGAAGGGAAAAATGGAGAAATATAGAGGTTTTTAGAGAGAGAAGGGGCTAAGAGTTGCCTAAACCAAACGACGTAAAAGGTTGTGACTTTCGTCAACCCCCAAAACGCATGAGTGTAAGCCGTTGGATGCATTTTAATCCACGTGGCGCCATCTTGTTTTAACCCCCGTAAACCTCAGCAAGTTAATGTTACAAAATTTTAATAATTTGGATTATCTAAAATGGGATAATATTGTGTATAAATAATAAACAACTAATTAAATAATACTAACAGAATGTATAATAACTCTGTAAACTATAGAATTATATACTAATTATGATAGTATATATTAAAAGAATAAAATGAAGAAGAAGAGTACTTGAATTCTATCAAAACACTTAAATAACTTACTTGTTATCCAGAAGTCTGAAGAAGAAACGTATGAGAAGACTGATTAAGGCAAGTGTTGTACACTTTTTCCTTAAGACAGAATACACAGGTCCTATTGGTGCTTAGAGTTTGATGGACGTCTACCTCCAAGGATACAATGATCTTGTCTGCAGAAGAAGCATTGTAATCTGCAGATACAGCGAACCAGAATAATGCTATCTCTCTCTTAGACATTATGCAGACGCACAATGAACGACTGAATTGAATTGAGTGAAATGACTCTGGACCCGTGGCCTATTTATGGACAAGCTGGTGCCTCTTCATGAAGTGCAGAAGGGCACCACATGACTTTGTGTAGGGGTGCCAAACCAGATTTACCCCTTCGCAGTAGCAGAACAGTGATGACTGTTCTGGTAACGTTTAAAAAGAATGAGTCAATCTATGTTGGCTCAAAAAGATAATGGGCTTAGTCTAAATGACCCCACCCCACCCAGTTCGGTGCAGGCTCGTGTGTGGTATGAATCAAGTCCAAGTTTGGGTAGCTCCCCTCATAAAACTTTGGTACCCCTTGGGGCCAACCTATAGGTCCAATGTAGTATATAATCACACAAGCTAGTGGTGTCAAAATGGGTGGATCGGGCTGGCCCGGCCCATTAAGAAAGTGGGCTAACGGGCTATCGAATTGTATCAGGCTTGGGCCTTTAAGCTATTGGATTCGGTTGGGTCTGTCCAATAAAAGGAAAAGGCTTGTCCAATCCAGTCCATTACACTATCCACTAAGATAATGGGTCGGATCGAGCTAATAGATTGGACTGAATTGGGCTAATGGATTGGGCTAACGGGCTAATGGATCGGGCTAACATGCTTTTTTGTCAATTTTAATTTTTTTTTCACTTTCTTTTTGTATATTTAAATTACAATGTAAAAAAAGAAAAAACAAAAACACAAATAGTAAAGTACATGAATAAATAATAATTTAAAAAAAAAAACTTATTTTATTCATATTTCAAATGTATACAATTTTGGTAGGAGAGAGTCGCATCACCATAGTTAAAAATTAAAAAGATTTAAAGATATGTTGTAAAAAAATAATAATTTTAATTAAAAATATATGAGATTCTTAATTAAAAAAGATAATTTGTGGCTTCTACTAAATAAGTTTTTTTCCTTTTACAAAAAATTAGTGAGTTCATGAATGAAAAAATAAAATACAATTAATGATTGCAAAGAATCACAATAATCTAATGGTCTATTTTTGAAAAATGCCAATGTGAAAAATTGTATGTTTTGTTCTTCAAAATATCACAAATCTTCTATAGTCGTTATTCAAAAATTGACCATTGGATCGCTATGATTTTTTGCGAGCATGGCATTCACAATGTGTTTATCTAATCCAACGGTTAGTTTTTATAAATGTCATTGGTGATTGACTCTGATCAAGTAACCTGACTCAATTTCGTACTAAGTGCAACTTGTAATTTACTAGCTCAAGTTACATGTGTATAGCTAATTATATAAGATATTTCTAAAAATTTACTGTGAAATTGAACAAATTTATTATGAATATCATATTATCAAAAATCACAGTAATCCAACAGTCGGTTTTTTAAAAATAATAATATGAAAAATTGTCTAATTTGTTCTTTAAAAATATCACTAATCTTCTACAATCATTATTAGAAAATTGACTGTTGGATAGCTTTAATTTTTTGCGAGCATGGTATTCATAAAAAATTTGTTATATATATTTAATGGTTATTAAAAAATTTAAATGAAATTAATCTAAATATTATCTATCATCATAAGGTATCGCAAGCTAATACTTAGCCTAGTAATAAGAATTGTTATATAAAATTTTTATCTTAAAGAGGTATGGGGATCAAATCCCACAACATGCAATTTTATTAATTCTATCAAAATGAGTTGGGCTTAACGGATCATGCAGGGCCAAACGAATTGGATCAAACGGGCTATTGGATGGGCCAATGGGCGGATCGGATCGAATAGGTTTAGCAGATTAGTTCGAGCCGTTTATCGGACTCGGATCGGGTCGGCCCATTGGACAAAAATCCTTATTTCAGTCCAGTCCATTTCCTATAGATTAGATCAGCCTAGTCCATTAGTTATTGAACCGGATCGGGCCTAATCAGTTAGCCTATCAGACCAGACAAAGATGACTACCACTTTCAACCATTTTTAAATGGGTGATTTTAAACTACAATTTTTCATTCAAAACCTTAGCATTTTGAGGTTATTAATATAATACATTAATCTCACTATTAAGATGAAAGCATTCTAATATGAGCCCACCTCAAAAGGCTTGTGAGACCCATATATAAATAAAGCTAAAGTAGCTTACTTATACTCAAAATATAACAGTTAAAATTCTGCATAGGATCTAGACTGCTTCCGTAGAGTCAACTGCAGATCATATTTTGAAAAATCGACCGTTGGATACTAATACTATGAATGTCATGGTTGCTAAAAATCACAGTAATCCAACGGTCGGTTTGTTTAAAAAACTAACTATAAAATTGTGACATTGCAAATAACGAAAAAAAAAAAAAATTCCTAGGACTAGTTGGAGATCATATTTTGAGAAACTAATTATTAGAATGTAGAGTGTGGATAACATTTGCCTAATAATAATAATAATAATAAAGATGAGAAGAGCCAATCAAAACATTCCCAATTCTTCTTTAAATTTGAGTAAAACCAACTTAAAAACTTGTATTAATTCAAGCTAGAGTGAATTCTTTACTCAAATCTTTATTTTTCCAACTGTCATAGTCTACTAAGATTTGAACTTGAACCCTTGCCCAATCTAGTTAAGGAAAATTCAAAATTGAGTTTAGAATGTAGCTTTATTTATTTATTTATTTTTTCATTCGATATACTAAATAAGATCAATTATAAGTTGTTAGTAAAGAAAAAGAATAACCTACGGGTCAAATATTTTTATACAATTACTTGGATTTAGAACACTAAAATTAAAAAAATAAAAAAAAATAAAAAGAAAAGAGAATAAAGCATCTTCAATGCAAAAACCAAATTTTAAGCCCAAATGACATTAATTAATGCTAATTTTAACTTTTTAGCATCGAGTAATGCCAAATTTGCCAAATTTGTGAACTTTGATATTGGAGATGCTCTAAGAGATGTGAGTAATTGTTAATTGTGAAGTTTGATATTGGATTCGAAACCTTACCATTTATATATATGAACTTAAATTAAAAGCATTTTATGTTGCTGTAATGAGATGATAATTAAGTGGAGCAGAGCAAAGATAGCGTAAGTACTAAGTAGGGCTGTAGGATGGGGATGGGGATGGGACAGCACACTTCATTCATATTTCCATCTCCATAGGTAGCACCAAACTGTCAAATACAAACAATCTTCATCCCACCGTTTATTGGGTGGACCCACCTGTACCATATAAAACACTTTTAGGGTTTTAGCTCATAGCCAGCTGCATCTGATGATTCTTTTTTATTTTTTATTTATAAAAAAGCCTCAGGTGGAAAGGGCCGTTGCAGGTTTGATTGTGATCTAACGGGGGCCGGAGACCCTCGGACTGGTGCCTCTCATGTCATCACCGACAGAAGGAATCAGATTACGTACCTTCTTATCTCATCTCATCTCTTGCTTATGCCTCGTTTATTGTGAGAATATTAACATCTAAATCCTTTCATTCTTTTTTTTTTCTTTTTCTTTTTCTTTTTCAACTCCTTATCTAATTTCAATCTATTTTATCTTCAATTTTTGGGAATTTTAGGTGAATGGATACAAGTTTTCGAAAAATTACATCAATGGATTTAGATTTCAATTATTTACGTTAATGGACCTATCAATATTATTTTTTGACAAAAATATCCCTCCTAATAAAAAAAAATGATTTATTTTCAAATTTGTACATAATTTCTTCAGAATAGATAATCCCAAAGAATATATATATATATAATCTCTAATCATAGTTTAACAAATAATCCCAACATAAATACATAATCTCAAATTCCTAAATGTATACAGAATTCTCAACCTTATTCCTTTTATTTATTTATTTTTTTGATACAAGGAAACTCCACCAAGGCCCCCCCTTTGTGATCCACCTTTGGCAGGTAAAATTTCGGATGTACAGGCCACCTCCTTTGACATGCACATCTCTTAAGTCGCAGAGTAACCACACCAGCGATGAATTGAACTCGTGATCTTTGGGTTTACGGTTCGTCACAAGCTCGCCCATTACGACTGAACTACCATGGGAGGAGGTAACTTTATCTATACTATTTATAAAGCCAGAAGGAGGCCTTGGCATGGTCAATTTTTTTTCCGTAAATATACCCTTCTTGAGGCAAATGAAATAATTTATTATGAGGATATTTATGTCAATCAAACAACACCCACATCCCTCTCCATCTCTCTCTCTCCCCCCCCCCCCCCGCCGCATCCCCAGTATCTCTCCCTTTGAACCGCCCCAACTGGAAACCGCCTTCCATTTCATTCTCTATTGGTCATGTTCTATAGAAACAAAGGATTACCACTGCTACCCAGTACCCACCTCTCTCTCTCTCTATATATATATATGTGTGTGTGTGTGTGTGTGGATTTAATGCCAGGAAAGTGCAATGTGTTGATTCAAAAACACATTTTATATCTCTCTGTATTGCGCCCATACTTTCTTTTTCTGTAGGACTGTTTTAAATCTAGAGGTTTGTGACAAATATTGGGAGGCCCATTTGATCAAGTGAAGGAAAAAGGAAAGATAGCAACTCGACTTTGTTCTTAGTAAGGTATGTTCATAATAGGTCTTCTTCTTCTTCTTTTTTATGATGTGGGGTTTTGGTATCCGATTAATTGATCTTCATCGTCTAATCGCATACCTAACATATTTCTCTTTTATATCTGCTTTGAGTTTGATGTTGAAATTGTATAAAAATAAAACAAAATGTTGTTCTCGGTTTTTTTATTTTATAAATATTTTGCTCTGGAAAAAGTGGTGTTGTTCTTGGATTTACGCAATATTCATTGTGATAACAGAAAACAAGGTAGATGAAATAATAAATATATAAAGATAAGAAATATAGATATGAACATATCCTCAACAAAAAATAATTGAATTATCAAAAACTACCTATACTCCTAACTTTTAGGACTTCAAATACTAGAGTATAAATTAAACTCATCTTCTACAAATTATATCTATATATCTTCTTTCCTTTTCCTTTTATATATTTCTAATGGCTTTCTAATGTTTTCTGATTAAAAGACAATTAAAAATGCTGGAGAAGGGATTGAATTCCTAAAAATTAGGAGAGTGTGTAAATTATGAAATCTCTAAAATTGATTTAATTTATAATATAATTCTCTTCTATATATTTTTTTTTTTTGCAATCACATATATGAAATATACAATATTATATTTCAATCTCCATCTCTCTGCCATTTACAATTATCCTCTCTTATTTATTTATTTTTTTAAATTTCACTAATCAAAATTTAACAATCTCCTAATTTAAAGGAATCAAAATACTTACTATAGGATAATTAGTGATATGTGAAACAGGAGCTATGTTATTCCTCATATATGTAACATGTTTGGGTTTGAAGAATTTATGTTTTGCCGATTTTATTTTCTTTTCAATTTTTAAATAAAATATTAATTAAAATTTATGATGATATATATGTTTTGACATTCTGTTTTACCTTTTTCCTTCTTTGTTTTTAAAAAATTTCTCTCAAATATTTTAAAGTACGCAATTTCAGGAAAAAAAAAATTGATTCGAAGTAGTTAAGAATTAATCTATACATTCATATTTTATATTTTATAATAATAATTTTGCTCAAAAGATTTAGTATGCCTTTGTTTATTATTAAAAAACACTTATTTTTAGATAATTCTCATTACTGTAGCAGTGCAAATACCATTACTAATGCCTAAACCCACTAAACAACTGACTATGTCAAAACCGCCTTTCCTATCTTATCTCTTATCCTCTCAACACTTGGGGAGTAAAAGCCTAACAAAAGCCACATTTTTACTTTTATGATGATCCTATTTGGGAGTCCTAAAAAATACATCACTCTCATATTTTTCTCGGTGGTTTTATATCATCAATACTATCTATAAAGCCAGAAGGCTCTCTTCGTCTGGTCACTTTCTTTCCCTAATAATACCCTTATAACAAATACAAGTTATGAATTAAATTAAGACCATTATGGTAAATTACAACATAATTAATTCACCTCCCACGATTTTAGGAATTTGAATGTGGGTAGTTCTCCATCGGTTATCCTTTTTTTAAATATCTATCTTCATATCTTCCAAACCAACCTCCACACCATTGCTTTTGATGATAATAACCTCTTCAGAAACGCAACAAGCTAGGTATTTTCTTATATAATCTATTCTGACTTTTTGCTTTCATTTTTAATTTATTCTCTCTAAAACACTTATTTTTTATTATCATTCATGAATAATTTTCTTACTTTTTAAGACTCAGTATTTAATTGTTACAAGGTTTTGTTTCCATGTCCTTTCCTCAATATGTTTTGTGCCTGACCTTTTCATGAAATCTATGATGGTTATGATCAGACTCTTAGAATTAAAATCTCTAATAGTACAATTTCAGGGACCAAAGTAAAGACCTAGATTATAAATAGCTATGAATAGAATATAATCATATCTAGATAGCAAGTTGACTCGGTGGTAATCATGAAGATAAAAAAAAATAAAATCTATGATTCAATTTCGTTAATAATTGGTGGGCATTTATCTCAATTCAAAAACTTGAGATATTTAAGGAAATAATATAAACAAAAATTGAACAATCATAAAAACAGTAATGGTTTAGTCCACATATGCTGATATAAGTTACGTCCACATGAAAGTTATAGGTTATTATAGGATGCATATTTTGGAAAAAAGACAGTTGGGTTGGATACTGTACTCATGGATGTCATGCTTGCCAAAAATCACAGCAATCCAATGTCAGAATTGCAAATATTGTTGTAAAATACTGTGACCAGTGAAAACTTTCATAATTTATTTTTCTCAGTGAAGTTTCTGAGAAACCAACAGTTGGATCGCTGTGATTTTTGGCGTACATGACATGTATAAGTATATTATCTAATCCAACGGTCAGATTTTCAAAATATACATCACACAATAATCTATGGGTTTTATGTGAATATATATAAGCTTATATTAGCATATGTGAACTAGATCATTACTGATCATAAAATAAGCTTAAATAGTATTTGGACCGGATCAAAAAAAAATTTTACAAAAATATTTTTAGATCTCACTATTTTCATTTTAAAAAATGCTGAATTTAATGATTTGATTTTAGACTTTTAATATAAATTGTTTTTATTAATCCTATATTATGAAGAATTCTTCAATGAATAATTCTATTTGCACTAAAAAATGGACTCTCCACATCAATTTTCCTTTTACACACCATTAAATCCAATTATTAGAATCCTTAACACCCTCCAAATCATAAATTTTTTTATTCGCATAATAATTCCTCCTGATCACTTAATTGTCAATGATTTTGAGAGTAAAAATTTTTAAGAATTAAATTTAACAGTGGGTATAAAAAGAGAGTGGATGTGGAAAATATTTTTTTTGAATGCAAATAGATTCACTCCTCTTCAATTTTAAACTTCCTAATCATAAACTTAATATTCAATTGGTATTCATAAATCTGCGGATGTAGTTTTAAATTGATATTGATGAAATCTGTATTTTAAACAGATATTAATATTAAAACAGATATTGACATCATCAGTTTGTTTCCTTATGTCCTACATACTACATACTACTGTAAGAGATAATTTTCTTATGTGCATTGAATTCATAAAATTAGAAGTTCTAAATATTATTAAGTTAAATCCCGTTCACTTTATGAATCCTATATTTACTAACTTATAAATTTTAAATTAGAAGTATAAAATTAAATATATAAAACACAATAAGTTTTTGTACATATTAATTAGGTAGCAAATCAATTATTTATTAAATATACAAAACAATAACATTATCTTAAATATTTAGAGAAATATATTAAAACCACATTCAGTTTTTTATGTTTTTATATTTTTTTATTCAAATAAATTATTTGCAAATTTAAAAATATTAATTTACCTAAATATTAAAAAATATATATATGATAATATATACATTTCTTACGTTCACCTTTTCAATTATATATTTCCTAACTTATAAATTATAAATTAAAAATATAAAATTAAATATAGGAACATTTTTTAATTGTTAATTTGGAAGCAAATCAATTTTTATTTTTATTTATTTATTTATTTTTTGCTACTTCACGTTAAAACCGCTAACATTAATGGGAAGAATTATGGGTGAATTTATTTTCTTAAATTACTATAATTTTTTTATTTTTTGGTTTTTGATGTTTTGATCCTATAATTTGTCTTTATTTCTCTCAATTTTTTCTTTCTTTCTTTCTTTTTCAACTTATTTTTTTCAAATAACATAACTGATTACTAGACTTTGAATCTTTCACTCACAAAAAATAAAAATAAAAATAAAACCACGACATGGTGGAAGAAGAATTTCGAATTTTACGTTTTCTGGCCATTCTCTTCTCTATCTTATATGTTTTTCCTATTCATTATTTATATTTATGTGTTAGTTGATTAATAATTTAAAAAAAAAATTAATACCAGTAATTTATTTCCCATATTTTATGAATTCTTTTATTTATTTGAAGTTAAAATCTTAATTACATATAGAATGCTTCTGTTAACAATTCAATATTTTTATGATTTCTTTTATTTTAAATACAAATCTTATTTATACAGGTTAAGTGCTGGAAAATCTGAGAAAGAAAAAAAAAATACATGAAATCTGAACCTCATGCATGTTATTTCAATTTCACTTATGTAATAGTTAGGTTTTTTCTATCACAATTCATTATTTTAAGAAAACTTTAAATCTTATTTATGGTTGCTTCCTGTACCGGATATCTTGGATTTAATTTTACTTTTTTGCTTTAAATTAACTTTTTTGCTTTAATTTAATTTGAAATAATTTTATTATTCCTATAATTTATTGGTTTTATAATTTATCTATCTATACTATCTATAAAGCCAGAAGGCTTGGTTAGTCTGGTCAAGTTTTTATACCAAAAATACCCACAAAAAAATAAAGCTACTAACAATTAAATCATGCTTAACTAACATAGTTATGTTGTTTTTCAACAAACCCTAACATTTGGTAAAATATATTAATTATGTTATAAATTTTGATTTGAAAAAATTAAGATATATATGTGAAATTTGGCCAATAAATAAAAAACATGACCTTCTAAAATCCAAAAATAATATAAATAAAATTTAAATATATAAAGTCTAGGTGATAGAAAGTAATTTTGTTTTAAAAAAATACATAATACTTAAAAAGATTTTTTTTTTTAATTAATTTTTGAAAATTTTAATTGATGATTTCATCTCATCTGATTGTAAACAATAGATGAGTACATGGTATATGTTGTTGAGTTTGGATTGCTACTCATCAAATGTAATATATATTTGAATTTCTATGGCAATGGGTTTTTTAATTGAGAAAATGGATATGGTGAAATCACATTTTCTTTTCTTCCTTTTTTTTTTTTTTTTTTAGGGGGTGAAAAAAAATTGAATGGGTTTGTTATCAAAGATAAATAATAAGATGGGGATA
>JAESVK010000964.1:2293769-2339798 GCA_017140935.1 Hamamelis virginiana
TTGTAATGATGACAGGAGGTTCGGGGGTGATCCTATTGAAAACCCTCCTTTTGAATTGATTGTTGTAGGTTTTAATTATATTTGTAATGATGACAGGAGGTTCGGGGGTGATCCTATTGAAAACCCTCCTTTTGAATTGATTGTTGTATCATGTATGTCTTGTTTATTATTTTAATTATATTTGTAATGATGATAGGAGGTTCGGATGTTGTGAATTGATTGCTGTAGATTTTAGCTTATGAAAAATTAAGGTTCAATAACTAAAATTTTGCAAAAAAAAAAATTTAGTCAATAGGGGCATAGTTTTAGGAGCTTGGCATCCAAATCCTCAGGGCCAACCCTGCATTGGGTACCCACCTGCTACCTATATTCAACCCAATTATAAATGGTTGTAAATGGGTACCCTAATTACGGTCCTTTTAATAAATTGTACCGATCCATACCCATTAACATTTGATGGATTTGGATGGGTTAATGGGTATAGGTAAATTTTGTCAGCCCTAAATATGTGTTAGAAATGGTTGTAAAT
Organism: Hamamelis virginiana; assembly: GCA_017140935.1. NCBI lineage: Eukaryota > Viridiplantae > Streptophyta > Magnoliopsida > Saxifragales > Hamamelidaceae > Hamamelis > Hamamelis virginiana. The sequence goes on from JAESVK010000964.1 coordinate 2,294,299, forward strand.
GGGTACCCTAATTACAGTCCTTTTAATAAATTGTACCGATCCATACCCATTAACATTTGATGGATTTGGATGGGTTAATGGGTATAGGTAAATTTTGTCAGCCCTAAATATGTGTTAGAATATATATTTAATTGCATATAAATTTTGTAGGGAAAAAAAAAACTGGAGTATTTGGCTTTCAATTCTTCCATTTTTTTTAGCCATATTATCAAATAGGAGGATTTTTTTTTTAATTATACAAAAAGAACAATTAATATATGTAATACCACTACTGTACAACGAGATATCCTTAATCCAGGACCTTTCTCTACAGGAATAAAAGAAATTAAAACTTAGCATCTAAATGGGTGCTAAATAATTGAAAGGTCGACAAATAAGTAAACTTTTTTTTTTTCAATCTGCACATCGCGCGGGTGTGAACCAGCTGACCCGGATCGGGAGGCCGTTTACACTTTTGAATTATCGTGGATTGTGGATGATCTTTATCCGTCTCGATTTATCCTTCCCTATTATCCACATTTATCCTTATCTATTATCCACTCAAGATTGGGTTTTGAAAAAAGATAAGTGTATGCAAAAAACCGGGAGTCGCCACCTTATTTTTGAGGAATAAGGAAACTGTTGGCCCAAAATATACTCTAGGAGGGGGGTGAATAGAGTATAGGCAAATAAAAATTACTTACAAAAATGGGATACAATAATTTTGCAAACTTGAAATTGGATAAGTAAAATGCAAGATTGAATATTAACTTAATACAACAAGATATAAAACCAAGAACTTAAAGTAAAGAGATTGAGTTAGAGAATCAAACACAAGGTTTTAACGTGGTTCGGTCTCCGCCTACATCCACGCCTCAAGAACTCCGTCAAAATGGTTAATCCACTTTGCAACTCCTTCAAGGTGGAGAAACCTTTACAACTTGCCTTCTTTCATGGTGGAAGACAACTCACCCACAAGAGTTCTCACAAAACCCTTACAAAACTCACAATACAAGAGATTGAATATTGAATGATACAATGAATGCTTCTCAAAGCTGATTTGTAATCAATATAGGAGCACAATAACTTCTCAAAAGATCAAATAGATGAAGCACAAGAGTGATTAATCAATGAGAAGAGTGAATAATGGATGCTTGAGAGTAATGAGTGTAAGACAAAAGATTTAATCACTTGGTAAACAATAAATGAACACCAACCTTCAATATATAGCCATCCTAAACCCAAATGACCATTTGAAACCCTAGAAGTCGGATTGGGAAGGTTTTAGGGTGGTTGGGAAACATTTAATGCTTGAATGACTTGTTTAGGAAAGAGCCGTTTTGAAGTTGCAGAACCCTTAGTCGACTAATACAAGCTTGTTAGTCGACTAATACAAGCTTGTTAGTCGACTAACAAGGCATTTTCAAAGGTATTTTTCATTCCCAGGCTCGGTTAGTCGACTAGGACAAGCTTGTTAGTCGACTAGCTAAGAAAAAAACATAAAGAACACAATATGGGTTTGTTAGTCGACTAGGACAAGGAGGGTTAGTCGACTAGCAACTTAACAACATTTGGGAAATTTTGATCCGGGATCGGTTAGTCGACTAGGATAGGGGTATTGGTCGACTAGTAAATTTGCAACCAAAACTTAGCTACTGACCTTACATTAGTCGACTAGCAAGAGCGGGTTAGTCGACTAAGAAACCATTAGTCGACTAGTCAATGGTGATTAGTCGACTAACTTAGAATTTTCATAAACATTGCTTCTGTACTCCAATTAGTCGACTAGGACTAGATGGGTTAGTCGACTGGTGAGGTTGCAAAGGCAATAATTCGAAATTTCTAAGTCAAAATCAACACTAAACACTTTGACAAATTAACTAAGTGTTTCAAAACATTTTTGGTCAAAATTGAAAGCAAAAGAGCATGAATGCTAATGCACAATGAGATGAAAAACATTTCTCTTGAGCTTTACACAATTGATCATAAGAGAAGTCTTACAAAGAGTTCCTAAAGTATATGTAGATCAACTTGACTTCAATTTGGCCTTTATGAGCTTTGAGCAAGTCTCCAAGTTGGTCTTCAAGAAGTGAACATCTTTGACACTTGTAGTTTATCACCATGAGCTTTGATTTGAATAAATAGCACTTGGAATACTTGAAAAATGTTGATGTAGACTTCCAAAGACAATCTATGGATACATAACACTCAACCATTTGATAGAAGAAAAGTATGGTTTAGTTATCATCAAAATAAGGTTAAGGACCTTAGGGCTAACAGAAACCATAAAAAAGAGTTTTATTTTCAATAAAACAAATGACCCCATTTTTGGAAAAAAGCATGGTTTTCGAATCAAAGTTGGATTCGGGGGCTAGGTTATGAAGTGGGAAGGTTCCAAGGAACTGTAGGCATCTCACCCTAATTAAAGGTCTCCTAATTAATTTTGGGCTTTATCAAAGTCTCATAAAAACAACCCTATCATATCTAATCAACCAAGAAAGTAGTGTAGATAATACTAGATAATAGATAATAATAATAAAAAAGAATCAAAATCCTAAAGACCTTAGGAGACATAGAATCATCCTAAGATTTGACTTGCGTCCTATTGACTGCCTACGTATCTTACCAGTTTCCTGATAAGAATCAAAGTCCACATAGTTTGATACTTAGGACTCTCCTATTGTAATGAACTACATAGCCAAAAGGTATCTATTTTAACTAGGACTCTAGATTCGAGAGTTTGAATTTGATCAAAATACTTTTTTTATAAAGGATGGAATTTCATTCCAATTTGAATACTTTTAACTGACTTTTTTAGAATCCCTCTCGAAGTAGATTCCTAAATAAAATAGAATTTTATTCCTATTGTAATTCTTACAACAAAGAACAGTCCTAAGTGGGGTCAAATGACCCCCCTAATCCTAGGGTCTCTAACTAATTCTAAGTTAGTCTAAACACCTAAAATACTAACATTATGCATGCTGGAATTTCTGGAAAATACACTAAAAATGCAATAAAGAATGCAAACAATGCATGAAAAATGTCCTAAATGCAAACTAAATTATCTATGTGAATTTAGGCATATTTCTAGGTTAGTTTTGACCCTAAAAATGATTTTTAATCCACTTTAAGGTTACTTTTAAACCTTGGACAGATTTAAAGGCATCTTCAAAAGTAGATTAAAACTCATGAAAATAATGAATAAAAAAGATGTAAATGATCTAATATGCAACCTAATATGATATACTAAGACTACCATATGTAAAACCATACAAAAAATGACTTAAGAATGGTAATTAAGTCACATTAAGTGGATATTCAAATATGGACAGATTTGAATATTCACTTTAAGCGGCTTCAATACCATTATTAATTCACCAAAATGTCAAATATAAATACTAACATGCATGTTAAAACAATGGACTAAAATCCTATATGCAAAACTATTCAAAACAACTAAATATCATGCTTAAAACTATTAATTTAACACAAGGGAAGAATCTTACCCTTGCATGCTCCCTCGAACACAAGTCATATAACACTCCAAGAATTAAGCATGATCAAGGGGAATGATAGAATCAAACATAACACAATACTCAAGACTCATACTCATCATATCATTCAAAAAATACTCAAGTTTTACCTAAATATGCATTCCTATATAAAACAGAAAATAATATGCATAAAACCAACTCTTAACCTATATGCAATAAACCATTAATCCCTTACTCTTAACCTATGAATATTCAACCTAAGTATCCATTCCTAGCATAATATGGACACAGAAGAAGAATCAAAGAAAAGAAGAAGCTAGAAGAAGAAGAAATATGCAAACTTTTATGTAACTTATCAAAACAAACTCAATGATTAACTGTACTAACCATTTTTTGCCTTCTTCTCCTTTGCTCCTAGCTTCTTCTTCAACCTCCAAGGACTTCAAAAATATGGCTAAGGTTGCTAGAGAGGGCTGGTGTAATGCCTTAAGGCTTTACTCTTCCAATTGACTCTCAAATGCCAAGTGTGTGTTTTTAAAACTGATTTCAAGGCCTTGTATTTATAGAGGAGCTTCAAATTGATCAATGGCTCACATTGAATCTCTTAGGAATGATCCAAGGGTCCTAAAATACTCTTCTAAGGTCTCAAAATTCGTCCCAGAGTCCCCAAGGCCGAGCTAGACACTTGGTAAAGTCCCAGGAATCCAAAACACTGAAAAATAGCAGCTTTAGGCAAAATGCTCGGGTGACCATCCACCCTGGGACGGTTGGCCGTCCCTAGGTGGATGGTCCTCGAGCCTCCACCCCTATTTTGCCCTGTTTTGGGCCTATCCCAGTCTGTTTCGACCCGGTTTTGACTTTTTTCGGCTTTTCGGGTCTGTTTAAAGTCCAAATTTGACGATTCAAGGGCCAAAACGATCGTGATTCGATTCTCCATGTTTTAAGAAGTATTTGAAGTGAAAATTCATTGATCAAAGTCAAAGTGTTGGAGAAAAGTCAACTGATTAGCTGTTTAGGGCCTGCCGGGCCCAAATTAGGGTTTTGAAATCTACTAACCAATCGCTCTCAAAATTGTTTATACTTCTCGAAACAAGTTTTGAAAATATTTTAAGAAAGTGTTTTGAAGCCTTTGAAAGCTTTGGTTTGATGAAAAGATCAAATTACGGTCATTCCCGGTTGAAACCCTAATATAAGCTTGAAAGGGCCGCTTGGGCCTTAAGAGTCAATCATGAGCCAGGAGGCTCAACAGACCTTGCCACTGATCAACTTAGCTACTAAACACACCTTAAATATCCATGCCAAAGCCTCAAGACCACCCGGGACAAAATCGATAGTCATTCAGAGCTTTTGTGATTCAAATGACAGTACTGCCCTTTAAGTCACTAAAGGCCTTATTTTCTATCAAGCCTGTCTCAGAATGCCATGAAATTTAACAGGGATATTCCTAGACTCTCTAAAAACTAAATGCAAGAAAAATTGACTCAATCTGACCTAAAAACCTACATACAATAATGACCTCTATCTAACTGCTCACAAGGGTAAAACTGACAACTTAGGGTTTTAACATCATATTTCACCTCAAATCACAGGCAACCATTTATGACCCTTCCCATGGTCAAAAATGGATGTCTACAACGTGGTTTATATGCGTGTATGTGTTTATATATATATATATGTGTGTGTGTGTGTGTGTGTGTGTGTGTGTGTGTTGCCGAGATTGTCATGTATATAACTTACCAAAAAAAAAAAAAAGAGATTGTCATGTATATATATGGTTTGCATTATTGGCTATTAGAATTCAATTGAAACTCTTATAGCCAGGGTCGGCCCTGGCTATAAGCCAGGGAAGCAATGGCTTAGGGCCCCAGTTTTTTTGCAAAAAATTAAGGCCCCCAAGTTGGGTTGCCTATAGGTGAGAGTAGTAATAAAAAAGGTCTCTTATTTTCCCATGCAAATTGTGATTGGGCCTCTCTTGGATTAAAAAAAAAAAAAATTGTGGGCCCCTTTGTCTCATTTCTCACTAAAACAAATGTGGGCCCCTTTATTCTTTTGTCTTCACTTTACCTCCCTCACATGGAAGAGTTTATTTTAAAAATTAAAACAATTTTCTGACTTCCCAGTTCCCACTTCGAATTTCTCTCTCTTGCTCTCTCGTATCTTTGTATCTTGGTCCTCCACGGTCTCCACTTTTAGTCTTTCACTCTCTCTCTCCTCGAGCATCAAAGGCCCCATAACACCGTACATATATTTTTAAGTTTCTGCAATCTTTTATTAATTTATTATTATTGTTATTAATTATTTTGAGAGTGAAATTTTTTATTTAGACTATTGATTTTGAACTTTTAGTCAAGATCTTTGTATTGTAGTATATATCTATTTATTATCATTTGTGGTGAGATTGAGATTTTTGATTTAGGGTTTTAATTTTAGGCCTATATGCTTGTTATATATGGTAGCATGAATTTAATAATTGTTATTATTTGAGATTTTTTTATTTAGGACTTTTATTTTAGGACTATATGTGCTATGTATGTTTGTATAAATTTATTATTGTTCTTAGCTTGTTTTGAGATTGAGATTTTTACTAGCAAAGCAAATTAAAAGAATAGTATGTAATTTAATATATTACATGCAATTATTATTATTATTATTTTGTTAGTAACTAGTAGGGCCCCAGCTTAGGAGTTCGTTTAGAGCCTCCCAAACCTCGGGGCCGGCCTACTTATAGCTGTAGCAAAGCACACGTACAGTGATGTTGTGCCTTTATTGGTGATATAAATTGATAATTTTTATGGTGATTTAAATTGTTAAATTGTCTTACATCATGTCTTAATGGACTTTGTGACAATTAAAAGTAACAGGCAAAATAGCAAAAAAAAAAAAAAACGGGAAATTCCCCTTAGATGGAAATTCCATCCCAAATATTTCTAGGTAAGAAAGCATATCACCTCGTGAACCTTATAATTGAGCTCCAGTTCGCATGATTCGAGGTGGAGTAGTGGGGTCAGAATTGGATGATTCCAAAGCTAGAGTCACATTGACTTTCCTTATCTATACCACTAGCCTCCTATATGGCTATATATCCACAGAGATGGAAGAATTCCCAGCTTAGGACCATCAAAATTACATGGACCCACATGACCTGTTTTCACTGGCTGGATGGGTCTCTATCCCATGGTCCCTACCTTTTCCTGTCACAACTCACGTTTAATTTTCCCCTTCTCTCTCTCTCTCTCTGTCCCTGTGTCTCTTCCTATGGCCGTGCAGTAGTACTTTGGAGAAAAGTAAAGAGAGAGATTTAATGGATGTGAAGTAGAGAGAGAAAGCTGAAGAGACAAAAGGGGAAGTCGAAAATCAGACATCAGTGGCTTTACTTCAAATCCCATCTTTTCTTGGCTTTTGTTTTGTTTCCTCTCCCTCTCCTATTTTTTTATTTTTATTTTCTCTCTCTCCATTTATTTGTGGTGGCAGCGGCAGAATGGCAGTGATCCAGTAACTGAGTTCTGGTGGAGCATCCCTCTGTGGGGGTCTCACAAATGGGCTTTATTTAATTTAATTTAATTTATTTTTTCCCATTTTACTCTCTGGTACTCTGCTGCTATTCTTTATGCTGATGCATGCAAGCAATGAAAATAGGCATAAGGTATAATACACTGACAAGGGAGATTCTTCTACTGTTCTACTCCTCTCCATTCCCAAAACTGCCCCTGCATGATGATGCTAATGGGATCTCTTAACTTAGACTTTTGAGGGTCAAAAATGGTAAGAATCCTCTGTTCCAGATTTCTGCTTTGCCAGAAATTCACTGTGTAATTGAGTGAAAATTCTGCATATGAAATTCGTAGCATTGCTCTATGAAGAAATATATTTACTCATGCTATTGTCAAGAAGACACAGGTGTTTGATATATATATGTTCCAAATATAAAATTTTCCCTTTATTGACACATTTGTAAATCCTTAAAGCTAGAGTTAAAAAATACATGCTTGTTTCACAATATCGGTATGTGAATAATAGTATTAGCATTTCTTTTTCATCCATATAGTGCATTGACAATGTTCGTTTTCATCATCATTGTGCATGATGGATGAAGTCCACTCAAACTCCACTGTATTGGGGTCAGTTTGCACAGATCTTTGGTTTGCCAATAAGACTTCATTTTGTAGCATATGTTCTATAAATGTTTGGCTACAAATAATAGGGGGCTGCATCTTGTTGGTGAAGAGTTAGCTTATTTTGTCCATAAACATTGCCGCAGCACATCATGCAGGGTTGTGGCAGCATTGCACTTAGTCACCCTTCTGGCCCAATATTCTTTTGGTATGCTTTATGGGAAACCATTGAAGCTTTTTTGTTCTATATGAGTAGTTCTAGTAGATGGCATGCTCATGGGGAGTGTGATTAGGGAGGGTTTGATTCATTTCAAAAGTGGATTAGTGACACAAAATGTCTTAAAGGAAATAGACAAAGTAAAGCCTTGAAAAACATCTCAAGCACGCGTAGAGGTCTCGTTCAATCACATTCACATCGGTGACACCCTCACAGCTGAGTTTGTCGCTCCAAATCTGGGCATTGGATAACCATTGATCTTCTAATAAGTTTCATCGCGCCGTATTTTATCTCTAGGCGTAAGCATCTAGCCAATAAAAATGCGTAATTCTTTGCTTAATGATTACTATCTTTTCTTAATTATCTTCCTCTATTCTTCTTGCTGCTAGTGGCCTTGAAATTTTCTCCCTATCAACTTGATTACAGAGCAACCAACAAATGCTTGTGGGGCATATTACACAGTGAACTAGTATTAATATGAGGTGGTACAAATGAATATATAAGCATCTTTGGAGCATTTGGCAGTATTTGAGTCAAAGTGGAGATTGTTTGGATTATTTGGAAGTAAACCCAACCTAGTTAGGATGGTTTTGTGTTTATCATTAGGTGGGTTTGTCCACTTGGAGGAGGTTTTGCTATTTTAGTTGGATAGTGAAGGCCATGATAACGGGTATTTGAGATATTTTACCACAAGTCATTTTCTGCATCAAAATTATTCATGCTAAAACATAAACAAGAGATATGCACTAAAAATTTCTGAACAAGTTCAATTCCTTGTAAAATATGAAGCAGGTATACAATAATTTGCAAGATTAAAACTGGACAAAAGTACCCAATTAGCAAATTCAAATTCAATCTTGGATTAGCCTACAGCTACAAGGAGATCGATCACAGTAATGAACTAGCTAGCTTAGGTAGTTGGGGGGGCTTGTACAATATTTGGTCACGTGTGTGGGGGAATTCTAGTGTAAAGGCCATGGTAATTCAAGGATTCTTGGAATGAGATTGCGAGAAAAACTAGCAGTAAAACATGAGTTTCTTGACGTTCTCACTAAGCTTCGGTAGAGGAGCGGCCTTTGGAGGGGCAACTCGGGAGATTGTAGAAGCATTTCTTGTAGAAGCTATTGATTCCGATCTGTCAAGGTACAATCTTCCTCTGTAAGCAGCCAAGTGAGCATAGTAAGCGGGAGGCACTAGGGAAACTGGCTTTGTACACCTAACAAATGTGTAGCAGAGATTGTAAACCAGCTTCTGCAGTTCATCAGAAGTGAACTGGTTTTCATCCCACAAGATATGGTAATGAGTTGGCCTGCTCGTTCCCTTTACCCCCCAATGGCTGCAAAGATAGAAATCAAATTCCCTTGGGTGGGTAATCACAGTATCGACAACGGTCCCTGGGGGAATATTCTCATCTGAAAACTGGTTCCGAGTGGATGATGGATCGGTTTCGTTTGGAAACAACCTTGTGTGGTGCCTCTTTTGAACTACTGCAAAAGTGATGACAGGTTTATAACCTGGGAATCTAGAACAAGCTGTTCTAATGGCTTGCAACTCCTCTTGAAGAACTTTATAGAATTGAGTTTCGCTTACCCCATCTCTGAAAAAAATTATCCTTTTGGGGAGTTTGTTGACTTCCTGGTGAAAATCATTCAGAATTTCCTCCACCATTGTACCAAGATCCTGGATAATTTCTTGTCGGTGAGCTTGGGACCTCATTCTTGAAACATACTTGTTTGCTGCTGGCCAATTCATGCTACCAACCACAGCAGCAACAGAGGGGCTGAAATCATCGAGTGGGTGAGGATGGGTTACATCAGCACCCATAAAGATCACGGGCTCATCAGGCTGAAAGAGCCGCGGGATTTGAGAAGGCAATGAATTGTACAAAGCAACAGTGCATCCACCAGCTTTGGCATTGATCTTAAGAGCCAAATTTGCCAGGAATTGTGAACTCAACTTGCCAAGATTTGGGTACAAGCAGCACTGGCTTACAACCCCAACGCTTGTCTCAGCAATTCGCTTCAAATCTGCATACCCTTTATGCTTTCTTTCCATTACACATATAAGCAGTTGGAGATTGTTCAATGCAGCTTTGTGGATCTTCTTAAGTTTAGATTCCAAAACGGAGACGTTGTTGAGCACTTGGATCGGTTCAAACTGGGGGTTAATGATTGTGTTCTTGTTAAGAAAGATGCCCAATTGTTCACACCTTTGAGCTAGCTGGTTTATGAACCTTGGAATATTGGATTTCTGATCCAGGGTGCCACCAAAACTAATTAGTGCCCACCTTTCAATTCGAGTTCCTTCAAATACGTGACTGTCCAGAAAGTTCCACTGGCGATCACGGCGAGAAGGAATTAAATCTCTTACATGGCCACCATCACCAAGCTTTAGCTTGGGAGGTTGAAGAACTCTCCCATTCAATCGCGTCATTTCTCTTGAAACATGAAGTTTGAATTCTTTTCCCCTGTTGTCACTGCCAACAAAGAGAAAATTTTAACTGCTTTAGAAACAATTAGAAAAGAAATCTGCAAAACTTGAACTGGTTATAAATATTTTAGCGACATTCAAATTGAAGAACTATTTAGTCCACTAGCAGACTCTTATCACAGAAATTTTAAGATTACCTTGTTGGCCCAACTGGTCCTCTCATAACTCCATCAATAATGGCTTTTCGTTCTCGTGGTCTTTGGCAGCCCATCTTAAGTATCCTTGCAGTCTGATCATCAGTGAGCTTCCCCAGAAACTTCTGGCCTTCACAAATCATGCAAAGCTCCATAGGAAGATAGCACGGTTTGCTCCTACTAATCTGCAAGCATGGCAAGTTCCTAAACTGTATATCATAATTATATTGATCCTTGAAGTAATTCACCAGCCTCAAATTCTTCCCATCCCTGTCTTGAAACCAGAGATTTTCAGCAGCTTCTTCGGTTAAGCTATAAACCCGGTATCTCTGAACGGTTTCCCTATGGCACACAAAGACCCTGATGTTCTTCAATGCTCTCTCCACCTCTTTCCTCTCTTCGCCACTCAAACCTCGCGTCTTCCTCTGCAAAAGGTCTCGCAGAAACTCAACACGCTTCTGCAGATAGGGAATTACACCAATGCTCTCATGGAAAGCTGTCACAGAGAAATCCACATTGAGAGCAAGTCCTTGCTGGGTTGGTCTAAGACTCTGAAAGAAACCTCTCAATCCAACAGCTCCTCCTCCAATATCTTCAGACCCTCCCATTGAACTTGAATAGAGTGATCTTCCCACAGGTATGCACTTCTCTGTTGGGTTCTCCCTCAAAACCACATCCAAAGCATGAAGATAATCTTGAGGAAGCGGGATCCAATCCTCTCCGTCTTTGCTCAAGTAGTTACTCAATTCCTTCCCATCAAATTTCGATACAAGTTTGATATTTATTCGAAAGAGCTTAAACTGTTGATGCTTCTCTTTCAAGTCACTAAATTCACTTGAGGGCAGTAAGGACTTGGCTGTGGGGATTGGCAAGCTTATATAGAATTCAAGCCTATCATTTTGGAATTCAATAGGACTATAGAGATTCTTTCGGCCATCAAAGGCCGGAAGAGCACCTGAGAGAACAATAGAATTGTCCTCCACCAGTTTTTTCTTAATCATCCTGGCAACTTCCTTAGAAGGATTGGGAGAAATTTCGACATCGTAATGATAAATTCGCTGCGAAGAGTCAAATTGGACAAGAAAATGGTTGGCAAGGAGACGGATTGCTGGCCCTTCTATACCACCACAATCTGGTCTCCTTGCAGCCACTAAGGCTTGTGGTGTGGTACCCTTGACCCTCCTTACATCTCCTTTAATGGGTAAATTGCTTCGCCTTTGGAGACCCTCTGGAGCTGTTCGGCAAATAAGAAGAATTGGGTAAGTCAAAGTGATCCAATCCCACAATCACTTAGAAACTGTGGAATCTACTCTAAATGAACTAAAATAGTAGAATACCTCTAGCTTCTACAGAAGTAAGAACATGGCAAACTGGGTGATCCATTAACTAAAATTAGAAAGAAATTCCATTTTTGGCAATAAGATTCTCCTCATTTCAGATTGGCTATAACATAATACATCAGAAAGTCATACTTGAAAAAAAAGAAGAAACAAAATGAGAAAATGAAAGAAAATAATAAAGATTAAAAAGCAAACTTGTGTCTTTTCAACCCATTCTCTTGTTGGGGTATCTTAAAAAAGGCTCAACTCTGTATTTACGCTTGAACAAAGTTAATAGGTTCCCTCTGTCAATCTACAAATCCTCTCTAGAACATCTGAATCAAACCCAAATATGCACTTACAATTTACAAATATGTAAAATACACAATATATGTACATACTAATATGTAAAATACACCAAATATGTACTTATTAATATGTACACAACACAGCCACACAAAAAAAAAAAAAAAAAAAAGAAGAGATGAGGGTTCTAGTAAAGTGTTTACCCGGTGAAACAGTGAGAACAGGGACTTGGGTATCAGAGGAGGTGGCAAGAGGAGGATTGTTCTGCTTCCATGAAGGTTTCTGCAAATGGGTTTTTGACCAGAAGCTCTGGTTTGGAGGGAGAGGTGGAGTTATAGATAGTTGCAGAGGTATAGGAGGAGGCAGAGGAAGAAGAGCTGGGTAACTCTGATATTGGTTCTGGTTACAGAACCCATATCGGTTTGAGTGCTGCAACAGTTGATGCTGATATTGATGCTTGCGAGGGTTACTCTTCCCTCTGAAACTCCTGCTTTTGGAAGTGCATTTCCTGTTAGCATTGGACTCTTCTGTTTCTTCCATGGCTTCGATTGAGAAAGAAGCAAGAGTGAGAGAGAGAGAAAAGAGGCTATGTGCATGCGAGAGTGGATGTATGAGTTCTTTATTTATTTATTTATATATATATATATATGCAAGGAAGGTATTTCAGAACAAACTGCAGTCATTACAGAGAGAGAGAGAGAGAGAGAGAGAGGTGTCTGGGCTTTAGTTCCTGTGCTTCTTTCTTTCTGTCTAGTTCTGAAAGAGGTTTGATGCTGGTGAATAAAATTGAAAATGAAAAAGGGGTGCCTGGGTTCCTTTAAAGAAAGGAAAAAAACACACACCTATGAAGGTATATGCGTCTATTTGGAGTTATGCAGCACTAAGAGTGTATGTGCTGGTGTATTGAATAATGAATACCCTTTATGATCCATTGACTACATGTCAAACACATAAGGGTAGCCTACCCTTTTTCCTTTTTTCTTAGAATCTATTTTGAAGTCAAATGAGGAGGGAAAGACTCATTTTTTATTTTCCCTTAAATTATGATTGTTCTGATTGTGATTGGGCTTTCATAGTTTCATCATGTCCTGTTATGCTCAAATTTTATTAAACATTTTATTTTATCTCTATTTAATATAGCAATGTCTTCTTCATCATCATCTTCTTCCACCATATAAAGATCCATGAATAAGGGTTAAAATCATCAAAGAAGCAAGCAATCAAGCCCACAATTATTGGTTAATGAGATTGGTGGACAAATATATTCTAAGTCTTAAAATTATAATTTGACCCCATGATATCCTTCATGAGGTTGGTTCCTGCATCACAGGTAAGTTGCAAAGGGACTGACAGCTTAATATTAGAGTTGCAGCAACCATGGAGGTGGGGTTCTATATTAAGTCACCTTAATTTTTGGAACTGGGTCACTTGTTGCAATTATCTGCATAGGCTTTTCTAGCTTCCTTCTCAATCCCCAACCCAGATAAAAGGGCTATCTAAAAGCCCCAATGATATAGCTCCCACCTTGACATTGACATTAGGAAGGCAATTGTAGCATTGAGAATAAGAATCTTCTCTCTCTCTCTCTCTAACAAGTCATTATTTAATACACATCGGAGCATAAAATTGCATGAGTTAGCCTTGTGACTCCACATAGTTCTGATAATCAAATGAATTCCAAATCTCCATGCCACTCTTAGACTCAATCCCCAATACCAAAAACAGGTGCTGCTTCAGTGCTTCTCCAAAGTATAGAAAATAAAATAAAATCAAACTACTATGCCTTCAGATCACCACAATCATCCTCAACAAAGACTTATATATTCATTCTTGTTCCTTGGCTATCTAATCTCCTCATAATTCATTAATTCCATTCCTACTTTCAGCCTCCCTTTTGCCTCATCTTTTGTGAACACGGTCAATGGTAATGGGGGATTGTGAAGGGGCCATTTATGCACTTTGAAAGGTGGGTATTTTAAATATTTAAGGATAAACATTGTTGGAATGTGGTGATGGGACAATATGATTAACATGGAGCCTAGCTACGGTTTTTCAACTCATTTTGAGAGATGGACCACATCAGACCTACCATAGTCCACTGCTTTGTTTATGAATTCCTTCAGCATATGGACAAGAACTTAAGCTTGATTGGTCAGACCACAACGGTGTTCCGGCTGCGCATGAATCGGACATGTGGCTCAATCATATTGTGCTATGTGCCTCACACTTGAGGTTACAATTACCTGCCAAGAGTGAGGTTACAATTGCCTGCCAAGAGGAAAATGAAAGTTACCCAATTCATTGAAATTATGGAGCTGTTAAGATAATCCTCACTGAATTGAGAGTGGAAAGTCCTAGACTTGTCAATCTCCAACTTGCCCTATAAAAGTTGTGATGATGGTTTTTTTAATTTCTTGATTTGCTTTCATTTCTTGCTTCACTTTCTTTTGTTGAATCAAAAGAAACCTACGTTTGCTTGGGGTTGTATTTCCTCCAAAAGTACTTTTCTAGCCCTATAATTGTCACCACCTCTACAAAATAAAAATAAAAAGAGCAAACCGGTACTATTTCAGAAAATAAAAATGTTGACATATGACACAAATTTTCTAATCTTCTTGTTGAGTTAACTCTAGCTCTGTCCCCCCTCCCTTTTTTTAAGCTTTTAAATTTTAAATTATTTTATTTTAAATTTTTCCTCTAAAAAAAAAAAAAAAAGCTTCCTGGATGTGCTTCAACAAAGTAAGAGGAAGAAAAGGCAAAATACAAGCAAAAGCTCTGACACTCAATTGCAACAATGGAACAGAAACTTCACTTGAACTGAAGGCAAAATTATTTAGCTTTACCAATCAACGGACACTAGTTGGTTCACGCTTTTACTGCTCATAACATGTTTCTTATAAAAGCAATCAAAGCTTGGTATTTATAAAACAAATAACATGTAAGATATATACATGGGGAATCCCTCTCCTCCCCGGGACTTCGTGCCCGCTATATTTATATGGTGATTACTCCAATGTCCTAAACAACCATAAAAGATTAGTTATTATTTTGGTACATAGAAACAAATATATATGACAGTAAAATTTTTAGTACCAGTGTCCAAAATTTTATATCCCTAAGCAAGCCAATGCCTGACTCCCTTGCCTCCCTTGTCTAGTAGTTGACACTTTATAGTACCATAGAAAGAAACATCCCATTGATTATATTAGGGATATTGATATAATAAGGACCCATGTTTTAATTATAATTTCCCTTCTTTTTTTGTTATGTCTTTGCCATTCATGACATGTAAATTAATGCCATCTTTGGAAATGATGAATTTTTTTCTTGTTTATTAATGCCAGTGAATGCAGGCAAGGCCAAGATGGCTGATTTTATTTCAAGATTGTTGGAAGTTGAGGTATGCACTATGGCATGGATACTGTTTTAGTAGTGCTATTGATACAGTTTTAGTTCATATACATATACAACTGGAGAGAGAGAGAGAGAGAGAGAGAGAGAGAGCACGAAATTCTAGCTGATTTATTTCTTGACTTTTTGTGCTTTTAGTAATTCTGTAATTAAAGTTGTTTGATAAAGTTCCTTCACAATCTTTCCAAGATGGTTCAACTCCTTGGGGTTGATGCTTGTGGGCGATACATGTAAATAAGTGTGATTTTAGTTAACTTTTTCTTCTTTCTCTTTCGGTGACATTGGTCAGGCACAGTTATGAACAGTGAACTTTTAAAAATCAAAGGAAGTTGTGACAATTGATGTTTATGGATATCTACAATATAGAATGTCTAAATGCTATGTTCATGTCAGTGTCTCAAATTTCAATCAATATCTTTGTGTTCTGTTTCGTTGATATTTTTCCTTTTATTCTCACAGTGCTATTGATTCATGGATCTCTCTCTCTCTCTCTCTCTCTCTCTCTCTGCACAGAACTAACTCCATTCAAATAAATGAGAAGTATAGATGGCTCAAGTTGGTAGCTATCCAATCAAAATTGAGATTATAGCACTCAATCAAAGCATTTTTAACATTAAAAGTATGATAAAACATTGTCGGAACCCCCCCCCCCCCCTCTCTCTCTCTCTCTGTATGTGTGATGTGTGTGCACTTGCGCTCCAAAAAATTTATAAAGAAGCTCATGTGATGAACATGATTTGGGGCACATGGGATTAAGGAACTTTTGACCATCTGCACTAAGACGAGGAAGAATAATGTAAAAACATTAGTTAAATTAATAAAAAGGGGTTGCTATCTTAGGTCATATAGATTACGAGTGAATGGTCAGGAAGATTTGAAGAAATCCTACAAATGAAAAGAATCTAGACAATATGACCAAGTGTATCTTGACTAACTTACCGACCAGATTTAATTCTATAAACTAAAAAGATTGTTTCCATAAAAGGTAGATGCCAATGATGATTTACCTTGTGAATGGATTAGACACTAGCCTCATGGGGGTATTGCAGCACTTAAGCTTCTTGATAGACTTGTTTTAAGAAAATATCATCTACTTTGATTGAGCTACTGTTACATTAAAAATGGAGGAAATAAAATATCATGACTGCTGATGTGAGCATGCTCCCTTGATTGTGTTTGATAGTAAGAACTTAGATTGAGGGAGAGAGTGCTGCTGGTTGACATGGAAGGTTTAATTAAACCTTTTTGAATGATGCATTTTAAAGTGAAGAGTTGGTCGTTCAAGTATGCCTTTGAATTCACACTAACATGCTTTATGGTGCATTTAGAAGCATCTTGAGGATGCCAATTTATATTACTCGACTCAATTCAACTCAACAAGCCTTGTCTGTTGGGGTTGGTTAGGATTTACAAATCTCACAAAAGGTTTTACACTAATTGTTGACCTAATAGAACCCTTCTTTTCCAGGCCTGGAACCATCATGTAAGCCTAAAAAGCAAAAACATATCATTGCAGAAGTTAGGATGAAAATTTCGTAGTAACATAATTCTTTGCTTCAACTACTTCTTAGACAACCGCCGCCATTACCATTGTCATTGTTGTTGTCATCCTCGTAATTTTTGGGTAACAATAACAGTGAGATTAACCAATCTCTATATTTCTCTAGCAAAGGTAATTCCTAATGAATTTTAGTTTACTTTGAGATCACTCTTGAAGTAATTCCTAAAAATAGGAGAGACCAGTTGTCAGGAAGAACATAAGAAAGGCCATATGAGATTTCAAAGCAAAGTACCTTATAAGTTACATGCCAACACTTTTTTTTTTTCACATTCATTTTGAGATGATCGAGTATTGAATTAGGCCATTAGAAATCTTTGTTGAGGCTGCTGCATTAGAGATTTTCTTCCATGAAGTTGCTTTCAATCAGATCCTTTATCAATAATCAATCCGAATTACAGAGCTGTAACACCCTTTAAGACAAATTATGTTCGATCTATAACTGAAAGCAACTTCAAGGAATAATGGCCTTTAGTGCAAACTAGAATGATTTTCAATAGCATATCATAAGTTAATTTTCTTAAAAGAAACAAAAAAGAGGAGGAAATCTTGTGCTTGAGCATGTAACTCCATGACATAAGTTTCTTCAACTATTTAAATCTCACCCCAACAGGTTTCTAAGGTTGGATCACTAGTGGGTATCAATAATCAAGTTTCGCATAGGTTCAATCTCCTAGCACTTGGGTGCCTGTGCTGTTCACTTGAGGCTAGATTTAGAACGAAAAATTTGAAATTTTAAAACAACCCTTTTAACTAATCCCTAAAAGAACTGGTACCTAATTCTCTCAATTAAGGATATATCGCTTCAACAATAACAATCTTTGTGCAGATTAACAAACACATTTATTCAATTATTTAATGCAATTATAGTCATGTAATTAAAAATAGAGTTGCAAAGCCAGAAAACTCAGATGACATCTCATTTGTTGCTTAATGCATTTAAAAAAAAAATATCCCTCCTAAAGATTATATAAAACTGCATAGGACTAATTCGGATTAGAATCTGCAACAATATTGGTTAAGAGCCTTTTATCGACTATATAACATAGCAGATGGGAGGGAGATCGAGTGAGCTCCAAAGAGACAATTCGTCACATTCTTCGTTTGAAGGAGGGGAAGAGAAAGAAGATGACCTTATTTCTGTTGAAGTTTGTGGGCTTCCCATCTCTTTTGGCACTTCCATCTGATCATTTTCTATTTGTTCCCTTTTCTTTTCCTCTTGAATCTTATTGTAATTATTCCGTAGGTTGGATAAGTGTTCAGAACTCCCTTCTTCCTTTGCATTTCCCGATCTAAGCTTCAGTCTTAAACACTCGGATATCCCGTTGAAGGCATAAAGTGAAGCCGAGAATTTTCTTTCATACTTCATCCTCTTCATGATCTCTCTGAGAATTGATGGTTCATCCCCATAATTTTCCTGCGTCATTGGTTCCACCATCTCTTCTGCTATCTCAAATGGAGAATAGTAACAAGATGATCCAATAGCATCCACAAATTGAAAATCCATAAGCCCCATATCAATGTTGCCTTCTTCTTCCCCTTCTTCCTCTCCCTCCCCTCCATTGTGACCGTCACCATTTAATACCCGATCAACATTAGTCCAATTATAGACCAAATCGAATTCTCTTACTCCACCATCTACTGTTCCACTAAACCTTGAATCAAAACTTGCAGTCATGCAATCACTAGTAGCTGTGCCAGTAGTTGTATTAGTAGCAGTGTCGCTGTTTTCATTAATGGTGCAATCTTCTAGCATGTTAAAGACATTATCAAACTGGGAATGTTGTAATCTGAACTGGGCATCTGGTACTTCTGCTGTTTCTTCCTCCTGTTGGTTAACAGGCAAAGATGTAGCCATTGAAGGAGAAGCATTATTTCTAGCTTTAAGTCTATGGAGGAGAAGATTGGTGATCTTCGAGGGAAGAGCTGGTGTTGAATTAGAGGACGAGGTGCAAGGCCAAAAGTTTGTGCGAGTATTAGCCCCACGGAGCAAGCAAGCTGCTTCATCATAAGCTCTTGCAGCTTCCTCAGCAGTATCAAAAGTGCCCAACCACACTCTTATTTTCTGTATAGTATCTTTTATCTCGGCCACCCATCGGCCTGAAGGCCGTTGACGCACCCCAACATATCGTTTCCGAGCTTGCCTAGCTCCTCCAAGTGCCGCTGCTGCAGCCTCCTCCATCATCTGGTCCCAGCCCATGTTTCCATCACTGTTTTGAGTATTTTCCTTCTCTTCTACCCCCTCAATTGCCTTTCTTTTCCTTGGCATTTTCTCCTTTTCTAGCACAACTTTAGTTTCTTTGATTACTATTGTTCAAGTTGGCAAGCCACAGGATATGAAAAGATTAAAGGCTCTATTTGCTTGCTTCTTTTTTTTGTTACCTTTTTTTGTGTATTTATTAAGAGAAAAAGTGATGAGATGCTGTCAAAATGAGAGGAGATTTCAAAGGGTCTCTACCGCTTGTTGCTACCTATTTGTCCTTTTATTTAATTCGGCTTCCCTATCAAAAACCATATGGAGGTTTGTATATCATGGGAGAGGGTCAGAGGGATACTGCAATAGTGCAATCTATGTGAAATTTTCTTTGACCAAGTCAGATTTGGCTCCTCTGCAACCTGAAAGCATGTAACTCTCTACTTTTGGCCCACTTTCGCCAATCAAAAGGCAACAACAGAACCTTATGTACATGCATTTCTATCATAAAATAGGGGTACTTCAGTAATTCGGATTGTCCACTCGTCCTAAAATATGACATGGGCACATTTCCATACCTTGATTCTGCACTTCTTGTAGGGTCAGTCCAAGGCTGCCACTGTTGTTTCTATTCTATGCCAAGTCTGCAAGAGTATTCACATGCCCTTTGCCATACTAAACCATTAACATTGAAAAGGAGACCATTAACATTCAAGGGTTTTGGTCTAGCAAGGTCTATAACAAAAAAAATTTCAAATTATTTCTAATTTCTCAAATTTATTGTCCTTCTCATAAACTGAATGAAAACTGGATTTAACAAGCAATTCATTTACTTCTCTTTTGGGTGCTTGTAATGCAATATTGGTGCAGCAACATTTTATTCATATTCAAAAAACTAACAAATTGTACAACTCTCCAAGATGACAGAAACATTGTAGAAATCAATCCTGTAAAAGAGACATATTGTACCATTGTGATTGTAAGGTAGAGACCTTGGATCATTGATAAATTTTCGTTACAATTAACACAAGGGTAAGGTTTGCTCACCAGAATGAGACAAAATCACAAACTGCACATAAGAGTCAAGAAACTTAGAAGGGTGAAACTCAACGCTTATTGAATTGCGTGGTATATAAATAAGCATCTTAGAGGTATGGACACAAAAATTGCAGAATGACTATATGCCCACGTAATCTCTTTTACAGTTAAAACTGATTTTCAGGGAAAATTTGTCCCGTAATTCGACCATCTGATGGGATAATTCCTTCAATGCAGCAAAGACAATACCTGCATAAGAGTAGAACAATCATTATGTTAGCATGTAGAGATTAGAGACCCAGTATTTTATCAGCAATGCATGCATTCATAAGTCAAAATTTATGAAAAGGCCCAGTTCCCCATACCATATTTTCTACACCTAAAACTGAACTGGTTAGCCCTTATTGAAAATCTCAGGGGTACAATTTGTCCTCCTGTAATGTAGGCAATAATCTATTTTCTCCATCTAGATTTGATTGTTTTACTATCTCGATTTCCATTGATACTAAAATTCTATCTTACCACAAACCACAGGCTCCAAATTTTTTTTTCTTTTTATTCTATAAAATAAATTGGATTATTTACCCTAGATTAGATGCCTTTAAGGACTGGCTTTTGTCACTGCTGTTGGAAATACGATTTCACCAAAGCTTGGTTATAACAAGCAAATCCAAGCCACTAAGTGACAGTTATCAGTATCTAACAACATATAAACTGTGAACTTGCGAGAAAGTAAAAAGTAACATATTCCTGGTATAAAACCGAAGGATATTATGTTTAAACCTGTTTTCAGTGCATCTACCTCATGAACCAGTCACACATAGAAAGGTTACAATGGGTGTGGGCACATACTCTTTACTTACACCTATCAATTCCACATTCTCATAAAAGAAAATTTCAGAAGTTCATGAAGTGAGATGCAGCAAACCTATGAAATCATTTGCTTTGCAAAGCCAAAGAAAGAGACAAAAATGCCCAAATGCTCAAAATATTCCTCATTTGTGTTTTTTGTGCTGTTCTTTTACTCTTTGAAATTTCCACCCATGATCAACACTAATCCAAGGCTTAATACCATTAATTATTGAAGCAATACAAGTTCTAAAATATTCATTTGCTTTGTTCCCAGGACAATTATAAATCAGGCATCTGGGACCCACATGATTTTGGACCAGGAGAGACAAGAAAGTTACCATTCTCATGAGTCCAAGTGGAGATTCCTAATACAGCTACATCTCTTCATGAAACTCTTTCCATCAATATAATATTAAGACAGTGATACACTCTAATGATGTAGTATAACAGACATGTATGAACGAGAATACCTACTATTATTATTGAGGTAACTCACAGGATAGCAGTACCACTTCTTGAAGGAATACCAACATGTGCAACCAGTTGCAAATGACTAGGGACTAGCAAGTAGGGGGGTGCACTTTGTTTCCAAATGAGAGAGTAAATGGGACATGGGTTGTTATTTCAGATTGCAAAGAAGGGAGTAATTTTCGGAAAAATCACAAGGCAGGAATAGGGAAGATCAATGTAATTGTATTATATTACATTAAGGTAAACTTCATATAATTCCATGATTTAATTCTACATTAAAAGTCACTAAATGTTAGTCGAAGTTTATACAAAGAAGGATCTCCAATGATCTTCAGAGCATACATAAAAATCATCCATGTTTTGCTCTAGGTCACCAATGTCATCAGCTGATTGGTTGACATCTTCCTAAATGGGATTAGTTGATAAAAATTATCCTGTAACAGACTACCATATGTACCAAATTGGCTACACTCTTCCCCTGCTGCTAGTAGGTTTAGAATATCCTTATGTTCGTACAGTGTTTATGTTGATGGGCTAATTGAAGGCCCTTCTCTTAAGAAACTTAAAGAAAGAATGGCTTCAAATAGCCACTAAAATGGCTAATTCTGGCCCTTTTAGGGCCAGACTCCACAATTGCATTTTCTCATCACGACTCAATTGCACTCATCATTCCAATGAAATAATAGGGTAATTTTGTCAAAAAGAGTGGTGACTGCAAAACAGAATCCCAAAAAAGAAAGGAAAAGAAATGGTTCTTGTAAAGAAAAAGTGACCATACTTTGAGAAAATAGAAAATGTGAAGATATAGTGGCTGGGAACATTATCATAAGGAAATACTACTCTTGCAACCTTCATCAAATTGGGTTCCAAATGCACTTGCATTCCACAGTCACCATTGAAACCTTTTCAGTTCAGAAAGCTGCTCCAAATTCCAATTAAATGCTAGGCTGTGGTTCCTCAGTTCAGCTAATCCAACACATGAACAACCATACTGTACTCGACAATCCACTATTATTGCTTTTGAAACCAAGACTGCAATAAGAATTGGAGTCAAGAAGGTATACTGATATTTTTAGAAGACATAATCCACTGATCAGTCTCATCAATCTAGTATTTCAACCATTTTGGAACTATCAATTATTTCACTGTTTGTAATTCAGCCAATTTTTGGAGATTTCATCTAGAGATTATGCGATGCTGGCACAGGAAGACTCTAATAGTAGTAGATTGAAGTATAAACAGGACCATTGTGGTGACAGACCTGAGACCCAAGACTCCAGATGCGAAAAGCCAGGTTGACAAGGTGAGGAGAGGTGCCAGGTCTATGCATTTAGTCTCACATCGCTTGGTTATCAAAGGTTCCCGGGCTACCTATGGAAGCCGTGAGGGGTAACCCAGAGTAGACAATATCTTGTATGTGGAAGGGCAGGCTGTAACAACCATCTTGTGAATTTTTTCGATTTTTTAATAATGCTAACTTTATATAATTTAGTTTCCTTCCTAGTTTGAAAGATCATTAACTAAGATGAACAACTAGGGCAGGTTGGGATTCTAGAGGAAGGAATCAAATTACTCTAAAATACAGATGAACGTAAGTTGGCTGACTATGAGAAGAATGCTTTCTAATGACCAAGGAAAAAATATTCGAAAATACAGCAGTTTGAATCGTTTATTATTGAGAAAAAGGAAAAAGGAATTGCTTCACAAATAAAACTCAACCAGAAATACAGATGGAGATATTTTAAAGTTTGAGAAAGAACTAAGAAAGTGGGACTAAATAAACTGTAATATAAAACTTGGCGTTTGCTAAAACTGGGCCAAAAATTATATAATTCAGGGGGGAAAATTCCCATTGCCTAATAAATTTAGCGACTTAAGAACCATATAAAGTAGAGAAGAATAACTTATCGGAGAAGAAGTTATGATCATCAGTTCATGATGAATTAACATGCTATAAAAGGAGTTGACCTAGTGCGGACACTCATTAACAGCTCTCTCTCTCTCTCTCTCACTCCCACACACACAAGTTTTATTTGTTGATTTATTTTTTAAGTTTTTGACACTATTTTTTTCTTTTGGTGCAGGCTCATGGCCAAGAAGCATCACAAATGATATTGCCTGTAGAGAATAGATACCACCAGAAGATCATAAAAGGAGTTGATCTTGTGCAGACACTCGTTAACAGCTCACACAGACACACAGAGAGTGAGACATGCAGGTTAAATTTTTTTTTTTTTTTAAGTTTTTGACACTATTATTTTTTTTCTTTTGGCACAGGTTCTGACCAAGGATCAAGCATCAAATGACAATGTGGTAAAGGGATCTTCATACCTCAACCTCAAACTTCAGCAGAAGAGAGAAGGGGACTGTTAAGTCTGTCAGTGTTTACAGAGTACTGGATTGGCAGCAGAGCTGGGTCCTGATAGGCAGTGACCAGTTTATCAAAAAATTCGGCCATTGTAGCATCATTCTGGTCTTCCCTGTCTTTCTTTATCAAACTCTGGAACACAAAACCCAAGTCAACATCATGATAGAAATTTTAAATGGCCTTAGTGAAACCATAAATAAAGAAAAAAAAAAAAAACTAAGCAGTGTGGGGAGGAGTGTTACAACTGGGTCCTATGATCCCACTGGGCATGGGGTGTGTCGGGCCAGGTATTAGCTAATATGGTCACAAAGTAGGAGAATATATGCCATATGCATCTCTTGATCTAATTTCTCACAATTTTTCATCTGATTTCCAGTTGGTTGCTGAGATAAAAGAGGTAGTGACCGTTCGGAGTTTACATTTTGAATGTCAGTTACCAAGATGAAGAAGAAGAAGAAAACATATATATGTTGCTTGATCTTGTTTCCCACATAATAGTTTATTTATATATCAATTGGTTGCCGAGAAAACAAAGGAAGAAAAACTGCTTCCGCTTAAGCCATTCGTGGAAATAAATACGAAGCAATTTTTTTTATAACAATAGGCAATACCATTTTAAGGTTGGAAAAGCATAAAGCTTCGAGGCCAAACGGGTTTAACATGAAATTTGCAAAAGATGTTGCTATACCGGGAAACCAAAACTTAGGGGGTTTATGTCTAAATTTTGGAGGAAAGGCAAGTTGGATATGAATCTCAAATTTTACATTCATCACTCTCATCCCAAAGTCAATTGCGCAAAATCTTTCTAAAGTTTTTTTTAGTCTATTATTTTGGTGGGTAGTGTTTATGTAATTCTCTAGTATGTATTATTTTCTAGATTGAGGGAGATTTAGTAGTCCTTGGTCTCAGTGTCCCAAAATGTATTTCTTTAGAAGTAGACAAATCTTGGATGGGAAATTGATTGAAAATGAATGCATGGACTCAAAGTAAAGCAGATATTTGCAGCCTTGTGTGTATGATCGATAAGAAAGGGTTAAGACCATGTGACTTGGAACTTAATAGATTATTTTCTTATTAGATTATTTGACCAAGCAAATGGGGTATTGTTGCTAGTGAACATGAGTATACAATGCCTAAGCATAGAATGAAAGGTGAGTCTTTCTAGTTATGTGTCTCGCCAATTTCAAAGCCTATAAAATACATTGTTTTTCATTTTCCTTTTGACTAGCAACAAATATACTATGTAGTATTTAATTACTTCTTCCAAATTCTTTAACTCATTCTATTATATCAGTTGTTGATGACCAAATATCTTTTTTTTTATTTCATTTAATTTACCAAAAAGGTAGACTTCAATTGTAGCAACTATTACCTATAATGACTTAATGTCTTTAATTTATAGGTCATTTATTACAAGTTTATCATAAATTTTTTCACTTGGTAAATATTTGTAAAACAATAGAATCCACTTTATCCCACATCGCCTAAATAAAAGGCTTGCTATAGCTTCATATACATGTATTGGGCCCTCCACCTACAAGCTTAGGCTTTTAGGTTGGAAACCTAACATGGTATCAAAGAATTGGCTATCCACGTGACATGGCCCAAACGAATCTGCTCGTGAGGGAGAGTGTAGAAGAATAGAATCTACTCTATCCCACATCACCTAAATAAAAGGCTTGCTATAGCTTCATATACTTGTATTGGGCCCCCCACCCACAAGCTTAGGCTTTTAGGTTGGAAACTTAACAATATTTTTCATTTCTTTTAATAAGAATATTCTGCATTTCATCAACTCAACTATTCTTTATGTTAATTTCAAAAGTGGAATAAAATGCTCACACCGTTACACGGTCTTGGTAGAACTCAACCTCAAAAAGCTAGCTTGAGAGGTGAGGGTGCCCTCACGCTTATATACAACACATTACTTTCATACCTAGGCGATGTGGGACTTTGCTTCACACTCTCCCTAATGCGCAGCGTGCTCACTTGGCAGCACGTGCCGCGTGCAGGAACACATACCCTACCCATCCCTTGGTATGCCGGCTTTGATACCATGTTACACGGTCTTGGGTAGAACTCAGCCTCAAAAGCTAGCTCAAGAGGTGAGGGTGCCCTCACGCTTATATTCAACACATTACTTTCATACCTAGGCGATGTGGGACTTCGCTTCACACACAGCCCATAGATCTAGACTCTGGATGTCTTAATGCATAGCTTCATACTTTTGCCTTGCAAAACATGGGGTATACAAGCTAAAAAGAAAAGGACAAAAGCTTAGCAAAAACTAAGCACAAAAGTCATCTAGCATGTGAAAGTAAATAGAGGGGATTCGTACTTTGACTGGTATTGAATAGTTGAAATGGAAATATCATCCAATTCGTAGGTAAGAATATGTAATGAAATAAAACACCTACTAATAAATAATAATACTACCAAATTGACATATTTCTCGTACATCATGATATTATCAAATGATACTGTAATCTAATGACACATTGGAGTATACAAAGATGATCTACACCATAATCCTAACAAATCAAATCAGAACAAAAAATATGCACTGTCATATCGTGATACTTCTCAATCACTTTCAAGAATTTCACGATTTTATGACCAGTGTTATTCCTCTTTTATATAGTATCAACTGATTGCAGTATGGATATATCTTTCTCCTTGTCAGAACACACTATGACTTCATATTCACAATAACCTTCACTGGTCAGATAAATTTGGGACATGAAAAGGTGTAAATATATTGCGTAGGGTAAACAAACCTCGGCAGAGTAGGCAATAAAATTGGGTAGGAAGCGTTTCCGGCAATACTCATTGAAGAGAAGTGTAAGGACTGGAAGAGGAAAAATTAATGTTGAAGCTATAGAGAGCTTCTTCAGTGCAAAGATTCCCACAGCAATAACATGCATCAATACCAGAGAAAAAATCATTGAATTGTGCACGATAGGCCAAAACTTCCCCGCAGTTTCATACTTGGGTGCATATACATTTAAGAACTGCACAATAAAGTTTACAGAGAATCAGTACATGCTATGCCCAAATGAATTCCAAAACTTGGAACAATTTAGGACTGCCTGAAGAATCTTCAGAAATTGGGCAATATGGAAAACACAAAACAATCTATTTTGAGTCCCTCATTTTCTTGAAAGACTATAATCCAAATACACCACTGAATCTGGAAATATCTTACTAGGCACATAATAAGGGAAAATTAATTAATATTAGTCATGAAAACAAACAAAATGCACCCACTTGTAGGCTAATATAATTTCTTGGGCTTGCATTCTTATCAATACTAATATATAAAGCTAGAAAGAGACATGGTATGGTCAAGTTTATCTTCCAAAATTACCCTTCAAAAAAACAGTACTTTAACATTTGCTATGAGAATATTTCCGTCATTTTGCACTACCCACCTTTCCAACAATTATGGAATTAAAAAAACAACCATAACTCCCTATTTACAATGAGTTTCAAAAACTAAACGTTCCTCTCTAGCAGTTACAAATTTTAACTAAACTTTCACATACAAATTAAAAAATAACTAAATCATTATCTAAACCTCATTGGATGATGATGTTTCAAAAGTTAAATACACACTGTAATCTTCTTCTCCAAGATAACTTCCAACCCAACCATTATCCCCCATTTTTTTTTTTTTTTTTTTTTTTTTTTAACTTTAACGGACTATGCTATCTTCCCTCCCCCCTCTCTTTCAATGCTCCAAAATTTTCTAATTAAATTGTTTCTTTTAGATTATCATTCTTTGCTTTATCTTTTTCTTATTCTTTATTATGATTTCCTTATATGATTCATGTGTTTCATTGTAGACTCATGGAACTCCTCAGTAAATAGGTATTGATTATTCAAAGGCGTTTATTTGAGGTGACTCTCTATTCAATGAATTTTTTTTTTCCCATTGTTTTGCTACGTTAATTCTGCCTCCATTTGCTTGCTTTCAATTTCTAGCCATTCTTACAATTTCAACTTCATATGAACTTCAATAATCATCAGGTTGAAGACTTTCCTTTCCACTTTTTTATTAAATTCTTTTGGTTTGCTGATTATGGCTATGGGTGAATGTATCCAATGCATTAAGCATTTTCATTTTTTAAATTCAAAAAGTGGATATGGGCGATAATTTGGAAGGCATTCCGAATTTTCATTGTGTGCATTGCAAAATGCTAATATTGATACTTGAAATTGAAAATAGTACAGTACAAAAACTTGAGCTTTTAAAAATAGTTCAAAGTAATTTTTATGGTGATTGGGTTTGTGTCATGAAATATAAATGAGACCCACTATTTTAACAAATAGGTTGTATGGATCTTTTTTATTGGACCACCATTTTAAATGTAGAAAATATGGAAAGATTTAAATAGTAGAAAATATGGAAAGATTTAGATAGTTGACTCTCCTATTTCTGGGATTAGCTGTTATTGATTTGTATAGCTGTTTCTGATTTGTATTACTCCTTAAATTAGGAAGATAAATTAGGAATGTACAGCCCTATAAATTAACCCTTTGTACTGATTGTTAAATGAATTAGAAATAAAAAAAATCATTTCTCTTCCTTCTGTTTTTCTATATCTGCGTTCATGGTATCAGAGCAAGGTTTAGTTAGCCTGGCCTGAATCCGTTTTCTTCTTTTTTTCTTCTTTTTCCGTTCAGTTCTGTTGTAATGGCGCAAACCGCCATACCTGGGGCAGCAAGGACTGGCGACACCAATTCCACCGCCACATCTTCTGAAGCTAGCACAGGGGCACTACTACCATCGGGGTCTGTAAATCCTAACGGAATCGATAATTCCCCCATACAGTTAACCGTTCACAAACTGAACGGTAAAAATTACCTGGAGTGGGCGCAATCTATCAAGCTGGTGGTTGACGGCAAGGGCAGACTCGGCTATCTCACCGGTGAGACAAAGGAGCTAGAAAAAACTGATCCGACATGGCGTACTTGGAAGTCGGAAAATTCTCTCGTTACAGCCTGGTTGATCAATTCCATGGAAGCCTCAATCGGGAAAACGTATCTATTTCTTCCCACCGCAAAGGATGTGTGGGATGCGGTCCGAGAAACATATTCAGATCTCGAAAACTCTTCACAGATTTTCGAGTTGAAGACGAGGCTATGGAAGACCAGGCAAGGTGATCGTGAGGTTTCTGAGTATTACAACGAGATGAAGGTGTTATGGCAGGAACTCGATCTCTGCTATGAAGATGATTGGGCCTGTACAACAGATAGTGTTCGTTATTTGAAACGAATTGGAAAATGACCGTGTTTATGAGTTTTTGGCAGGATTGAGTAAGAGTCTTGATGAAGTTCAAGGCCGGATCCTTGGTAGAACCCCTTTGCCATCAATTCGGGAAGTGTTTGCAGAGGTGCGACGAGAAGAAGGTCGACGCAGAGTGATGTTAGGTGAAAAAAACTCATCTACTCCAGACGTTTCAGCCCTAATGACCAGAAACAATCACAGTAATTCTTTGTTCCAGGCACGGGCGAATAAGAAAGGTGAAAAAGTGTGGTGTGATCATTGCCACAAACCACGCCACACTAGGGAGACTTGTTGGGATTTACACGGAAAACCTCCCAATTGGAAGCCAAGGACTTCTAGTCAGTCAAATCGTGACTCGAAGGCTTTCCACTCAACCACCGAGGAGAATGGAAACACAGAAACTGCTGCTATTGCGACACCTTCGTTCAGTAAGGAACAGTTAGAACAACTGTATAGATTTTTTCAATCCACACAATTCTCTAACCCTGTATCATCTTCTTGTTCCTTAGCCCAGAAAGGTAATTACCTTCAATCTGCTGTCTTTAATGTGTCAACTATTCCTCTTTGTCCATGGATAATAGATTCAGGTGCCACAGATCATATGACAGGCTGTACTAAATTATTTTCTTCCTATAGCCCTTGTGCAGGCAATCAAAAAATTAAGATCGCTGATGGCTCACTCTCAGCAATTGCTGGGAAAGGGTCAATTGTCATCTCTAATACTATTGTCCTTCACAATGTCCTTCACGTTCCAAATCTTTCGTGTAATCTTTTGTCTGTCAGTAAAATAACTCGTGACTTGAAGTGTTGTGCTAAATTCCTTCCAAATTGCTGTGAATTTCAGGAACTGGATACGGGGATGATGATTGGCAATGCTAGAGAGTATGGCGGTCTATATTACTTTGATGATGGAAATTCTTTGTGTCAGCAACTGCAATCCTCAAATCTTGAAGCATGCTTTAGTTCTATAGACGATGAAATAATGTTATGGCACCATAGGTTAGGCCATCCTAGCTTTCAATATTTAAAGTATTTGTTTCCAAACTTGTTTCGTAATAAAAGTTTATCATTATTACAATGTGATATTTGTCAATTAGCTAAACACCATCGTGCATTTTTTCCTACTCAACCATATAAATCATCCACGCCTTTTTCTCTTGTTCATAGTGATGTGTGGGGACCTTCTAGGACATTGACCAATTTTGGAAAAAAATGGTTTATAACATTTATTGATGATCATACACGCCTAAGTTGGGTCTATCTACTTAAAGAAAAATCTGAAGCAGAACATGTTTTCAAAATTTTTTATAATATGGTTGAAACCCAATTTCAAACGAAAATTCAAGTGTTTCGGAGTGACAATGGAAAGGAATATTTTAATCAAATACTGGGGTCGTTTTTCTTAGAAAAAGGAATTATTCATCACAGTTCTTGCAATGACACTCCTCAACAAAATGGAGTAGCAGAAAGAAAAAATAAGCATCTTCTAGAAGTAGCTAGGTCCTTGATGTTCACCACTAAAGTCCCGAAATACTTATGGGGGGAAGCAATTCTTACTGCTACATATCTGATTAATAGGATGCCATCAAGAGTTTTGAACTTTCAGACGCCACTGACAGTTTTCAAAAAGTTCTTTCCAATATCTCGACTGACTTCAGATTTACCTTTAAGGGTCTTTGGATGTGTTGCCTTTGTTCATATACACAATCATAATAGAGATAAGTTAGATCCACGGGCGGTAAAATGTGTTTTTCTGGGATATTCTCCCACACAAAAAGGGTATAAATGTTTTGATCCTAAAAAAAAAAAAAATTTTGTCACAATGGATGTTACATTTTTTGAGTCTCAAAGTTTTTTTAGTCCTCCTCTTCAAGGGGGGATAGGATATGAAGACTCGGTGTTTGAGATTGACATGAGTTCTGATGGTAGAGTAGAAAAAAGTTCTGATTGTAGAGTAGAAAAAAATTCTGATGGTAACACAAATATTGAAACTGCAATTTTTAATCTTGATACTTTGAGTAAGGAAAACAGGAGGCCTACCTTAGTACCTGAACATAAAACAAACACTAAAACAATAGACGAAGCACTCTTCAATGATGAAAGATTGTTCGGGAAAACTTACACTAAAGAAAGACAGATTCAAAGTAAGAAAGATGCAGCTATGCCTCCTCAATGCCAAAAATCTGATCCAATACCAGAATCCGAAAATCCAGGTACAACCTCTGAGTCTTTACCCATTCAACAAGTGCATTCTGACCCTCTAGACCTTCCTATTGCTCTTAGGAAAGGAACTAGATCATGTACTCAACATCCTCTTTCAAATTTTGTGTCTTATAAGAACCTGTCATTATCTTACCATACTTTTGTCTCACAATTGTCAAGTGTGGATATACCTAAGTCTATACAGGAAGCGCTAAAGGTTCCTGAATGGAAGAAGGCTGTTCGTGAAGAGATGGAGGCTCTGGAGAAAAATGGTACGTGGGAGATGGCTCATTTGCCTGAAGGAAAATTGATTGTTGGTTGCAAGTGGGTTTTCACTGTAAAATTCAACTCCGATGGATCCTTGGAACGCTATAAAGCAAGGTTAGTAGCAAAGGGATTTACACAGACCTATGGAATTGACTATCAGGAGACGTTTGCTCCAGTTGCCAAACTGAATACTATTCGAGTATTACTCTCTGTAGCTGTGAATTTAGAGTGGCCATTGTTTCAACTGGATGTTAAAAATGCGTTTCTCAATGGAGAGCTGAAAGAGGAAGTCTATATGGATGCGCCACCTGGCTTTGAAGAGAAGTTTAGAGGGAAGGTTTGTAAGTTGAAGAAATCACTCTAAGGACTAAAGCAGTCTCCTCGTGCTTGGTTCGAGAAATTTACCATGTTTGTTAAGAAAGAGGGGTATAGTCAAGGACAATCTGATCATACAATGTTTGTGAAACACACCATTGGTGGAAAAATGGCTGTCCTGATTGTGTACGTGGATGATATAATACTTGCTGGGAGTGATGGTGATGAGATCAGTAGGTTGAAGAAACATCTTGCATCAGAATTTGAAATTAAGGATTTGGGGCCCTTACGCTATTTCCTCGGTATGGAAATTGCAAGATCAAAAATGGGAATTTCTGTATCACAAAGAAAGTATGTTCTTGACTTGCTAGAGGAGACAAGAATGAGTGGCTGTAGACCAAGTGACACGCCCATGGATCCTAATCAAAAGTTGGGAGAAGTTTCCAATGGAGTTCCAGTTGATAAAGGTAGGTATCAACGTCTTGTAGGGAAACTCATTTATTTGTCTCATACAAGACCTGATATCGCCTTTGCTGTTAGTGTCGTGAGTCAATATATGCACTCACCTTATGAGGAACACCTGGAGGCAGTATACAAAATTCTCAAGTATTTAAAGAGTACACCTGGAAGGGGGTTGTTGTTTAAGAAAAGTGATCAAAGGAGTGTAGAAGTCTTCACGGATGCAGACTGGGCAGGCTCAGTTTCAGATAGAAGATCAACCTCTGGTTACTGTACGTTCTTATGGGGAAATCTGGTTACTTGGCGAAGTAAAAAGCAAAGTGTGGTTGCTAGGAGTAGTACTGAAGCTGAGTATAGGGCCATGGCAAATGGAGTTTGCGAGGTATTATGGATTAAAAGAGTTCTTGAAGAACTGAGATTAAATGCTGAAGCACCTATGAGACTGTTCTGTGATAACAAATCAGCTATAAGCATTGCAAACAACCCGGTTCAACATGATCGTACGAAGCACATTGAGATTGATAGGCATTTCATTAAAGAAAAACTGGAGAATGGAGTTATTTGTATGCCGTTCGTTACTTCTGAGCAACAAACAGCTAATGTTCTTACCAAGGGCCATTTCAGACCAAAGTTTGAATCTTTCATTGACAAGTTGGGCATGATCAATATCTTTGCACCAACTTGAGGGGGGGTGTAGAAAATATGGAAAGATTTAGATAGTTGACTCTCCTATTTCTGGGATTAGCTGTTATTGATTTGTATAGCTGTTTCTGATTTGTATTACTCCTTAAATTAGGAAGATAAATTAGGAATGTACAACCCTATAAATTAACCCTTTGTACTGATTGTTTAATGAATTAGAAATAAAAAAAATCATTTCTCTTCCTTTTGTTTTTCTATATCTGCGTTCATTAAAATTTGAGAGATGTAGTGTGTTAATAAGGCATTGTTGGTTAAAATTTAGAATTGTTCTATAAAGGGTCGAGTTGCACATGCATCGCATTTGTGTCGGTGTGTAGTTAATATATAAAGGGAGAAGGAACGTTGGTATGCCCAACTTTTTTTCATCTATGTTTTTCTGCTACCAAATTTCTTTATGGCTCCCTATTTTTATGGGATTTTCAAAAACTACTCATTTATCTATAAAGCAATTAAATTAAAACTGTTCTAAGAGTGTTCATACAATTCTTGATTTTAATTAGTTTATTTTCAGCCCTAATGACAAAAGTTTTTCTGTTTTCTACATTTTGACATTTTAAACATTATGCCTCTGTGCTAACATATGCTTTTAAGAAATGAAATTCAAACCAATTTTGTGGTTAATAATGCATTGGCTAGACAGATTGGACTATAGGCTCCATTTAAAATAGCTTTGCCTAAAATCACTTTTGAAGCTTAAAATTTCACTTGATCTAAAGAAATGGGTGATAATCACTTCTATACGACCTGAGGGGTATCAGAAAGTTGGCCAAAGCTAGGCTCCCTAACTTTTTCCATAAGTATGAAAATTTTGATGTGTCGAGAGTTGGTTTGGACAAAACTCTAAAGATTTGTGAGAAGAGATAGTTCTCGAAAAGTGATTTTACAAAGCTAATGCAAACGGGGTCTATGTCTACAGATTTTTTTTTTTTTTTTTTATTTGTTGTCTAATTCAAAAGTAGCCCAACTGCACAATATTTCATGACTGAACAAGCACTAAACAACTCTGTTATATATTTGATTTTATCTAATCTGAAGGCATTTTGACTAGTTATGGGCATTTGTCCAACATTTTAAATAGTGTAACAGCAGAAACAAAGCTTGCACTGCTTGATCATAATTTTTTTGCACATAAATCATCTGACCTACAAGGCGAATTTAGACATTGTTAAGTTTCCAACCTAAAAGCCTAAGCTTGTAGGTGGAGGGCCCAATACATGAAGCTATAGCAAGCCTTTTTATTTAGGCGATGCAGGATAGAGTGGATTTTATTCTTCTACAGACATAACTTGAGAGCCTACCTTGAAATAATCAAATAATAATATTGGAAGGCATTAATCACAAAAAAGTAATTCTATACATCGCTACAACAGATTGCTACAACAGATAAATGAGGGTAGTTTTGGAAAATCACCAATGGGTAGTTTTGAAAATTTACAGCATTTCTCTCTTGTAGCGATACCTTGTAGCGATGCATAGCATTTTCCATCATAAAATGAACAAATCTAAAGAATGAAAAGTTAGGCAACCAACCTGATTACGGAAAATGATGTATCCAAGACAAAAGTAAACCAAGAGGAAGGGCAGTATCAGTGGAGCCAGGAAGAAATATGTTATACCAAGAAGTCCAAAGAAAAGAACTCGGGGAATGTCCCTGTGATAAGGGATGGATGGAACTTCAAATTCATCTGTACTTTTAGTAAAAGGTTTTCGTAACAAACTGCAAATAAGAGGGATCACACGAAAGAGTTCTGATGAAATGCTCGTCCATCCTGATGTGACAACGTAGGCAATGAAAAATGATGCCTACAGCCAAAATTAACGCCATAACAATGAATATATGAAATATACTGCATCATAGGATGGTATGTAATATATGCACCGATGAATTCTCTATCTAACACATGCCTAAATTAAACAGTAACTTAAATTCCAAATTATAAAATTCTCTGATATTTTGTCATGCCTAATTGCCTATGCATATGGAATGGAACTGTGCTTCCTGAAGAAACAACTGCTGTCTATTACATGAAATTATAATCTTGACCACTAGTGGAACAAAAAACAAATTTATGTAAGTTCTAACTGCATGGGTTGCGTCAAACTTGTGCTAGTCCCCACTTTTTTTTTTCCAAAATCAGATAAAACTCCGAACATTTTTCCACGTATAGAAAAAAATCCTCACCTGTGCAGGAACAGCAACAGCTAGCCTTGCAGGAATATTTTTCGGATCAAGTAAGATAGAGACCTGATACAAAACTGTTCCAGAAAATACGGTTGCAAAAAAAATGTTCCATATTGTGAACCAAAGTACTTTGTTGCATGCACTCTTTTCTATTTCACTGTGAGAAATATATCCTTGAATGGAGGAAAGTAACTCCATGATAGGAGGCACTATTTTCAGAAACAACTGAAGAATGAGGCTGGGAAGATATCCTGTAATTACTTGACTGATGAATGTTCTGCAAAAAGACTCGCAAGGTTTAGTACTTTGCACCATTACAAAAGTTAAGAAAACAAGAACAAGATTTGTACTTGAAACTATCAAAGCACTCATAATTTTAGAAATCTACCATGCTGTCAGCTTCCAAAATGCATAATAGTTAACAACAAATTGGACCGTTCCACAGATCTCCCCAATGACCATTGCAAAATAGCGACAATTTTCTTAAGCAAAAAAATATTTAAAAAATTTCCAAAATTTCAGGACTTAATGGTGTGAAGCGAAGTCACACATCGCCTAGGTATGAAAGTAATGTGCTATATATAAGCGTGAGGGCGCCCTCACCTCTTGAGCTAGCTTTTGGGGTTGAGTTATACCCAAGACCATGTAACATGGTATCAGAGTTGGCATACTGAGCTGGGTAGGGTGCGTGTCCCTGGCCCGCAACGAAAAGTACAGCCAAGTGAACATGCTGCGTATGAGGGAGGGTGTGAAGAGAAGTCACACATCACCTAGGTACGAAAGTAATGTGTTGTACATAAGCGTGAGGGCACCCCTCACCTCTTGAGCTAGCTTTTTGGGTTGAGTTCTACCCAAGACCGTGTAACATATGGCTCAACCCATGCTTTTAATGCATAAGAAAATCTACTACATGTGTACATAATATAATATATTAATGTTTGCAAAAAGTACTAATAATAATAATAATAATGTTAATTAGACCCAAAGATCGATGATTCCTTCACATTGGAAATTCAAATTAATTTGAAATTCCATCACTGTTATCACTTATGATCAAACCACTAATAGATATGGGAGTGAAATAAACTTCTCCCATCAAACACTAAACATGGATGACAAAAAGCAGTTAAACCTCTAAATGATACGAAATATCAGTGGTCTCTTCATAAAGTGAAGCAACCACGGTAGAATTTTGTAGTATGCTTTAGAAACTTTTTACTTTTATTGATGTGGATTTTGCAATATAGAAATTAAGTTGAGGTGTGTTTGTTATGTTAAGACTTATGAGCATCTATATGAAATTAATGGTATTTTTGTAATTTATTAAGCCAGCATGAGTAATATTATCCAGGAAAGAGAACCTCATGACTCTTTCATTCAGCTGTCCTTTCTTCATCTCCTTCCATTGAATCAACAACACAAATCTATTAATCAGACTATCTTGGGTTCAAAAAATATTACATATTATCCTCTGGTTTCTACTTTATTCATTCTAAAATTTAATTTTTATTTCATCATTTTAACTATGTAAGAAGGATACTGATAGGGCTACTAGTAATTATGTGTCCTACAAAAATAAAAGGTGTCTAAAAGGAACAACGCCAGAGTCGGTGCCTGAAATGATGCCGAACGCGCATAAGGTGTCTAAAACGAATTACGATACTAGAATCAGTGTCTGAGATGATGCCTAACACACATATGTCCCTGTGAGCTGTACATAAGATTTTGTACTATTTTGAAGAGTTAACTTTCCTATTTTATTAGTTTCCATGTATTAAGAGTTTCTATGTTTCCTAGGTTTCTATATTTCTTAGAGTTGACTTTCCTTTTTTTGTAATAGCTTCTCTGTGAATTCTAGGTTTGTAATCATATTGTTTACACTTTGAATAAGAGATTGTTCTTCTCTTAGAGATAGCTTTCATGGTATCAGAGCCCTAGGGCTATTGCTTCTTCCCTTTGTTGCTTCTGCTTTCTTCTCTCTCTTTGTTGCACTGCTACAGTACCCGCTACAGTACCCCGCTACAGTATTTTTTTTTATCTTTTTTTTTTCTCTCTTCCTCTTCTTGGTTAAGCTTGATTTGCATATTTTTTGAATTTCTCCCCATGTTGGCCTCTGTTTTCTAGGTTATTTCTCCCCTTTTGGCACTCTCTTATTGAGTTATTTATGGGTTATTTTTGGTTTATCTATTGGTGGTTTTCTCTCTCACGGACTCTCTTTTTCATTGGTTATTTCTGGGTTATTTCTCTCTTGTTCCTTGCTGGTTTCTGTAATTGAGTTTCTGTTAGGATTTCAACTTCTCTCACAGCAAATATCAGGGTTTCTCTTTGATCCGTGACCTTTGTATGACTAAGTATGGCCGATGAGAAAATTCAAGCGAATGAATGTAGTTTTTTGTCACCTATGTTGTGAGCACAGTGCCACATTTCCCTATGACATCTATGTTTGAGCAATTTCAAACTTGGCTAGCATCCTAATCTCAGTCTCAGGCTTCTGCTATGTCCACTCTGCACTCAGGTTTGAGTAATTTTAATTCTTCAGGTATCTCTTCTACCACTTAAATTTTTTATTCTGGTGCCTCTCATCATATGACTCCAAACTTGTCTCTTCTTAAAAATTGTGTCTCTCCATCTTCTCCTATTACCATAGCTACTGCAAATGGATCTCACATGACTGTTAAATATATAAGCTCTGTCCTTCCTTCCTCTAGCTCATCTCTCTTTATTCCTAATGTGTTTTTTGTTCCTTAATTGTCAGTCAGTTTTGCTATATCCGTGGCACTATCTTTTAGAGTTTGCACTTATCGTCTTCTTCTACACTTGAGTTGAGGGCTTATATTGATTCTAATTGGGCTAGTGATGTTAATGATCGCAAATCCACTTATGGCTTCTGTGTCTTTCTTGGTGATTCTCTTATCTCCTGGAAGAGCAAGAAGTAGACTGTGGTTGCTCGTTCTACTACTGAGGCTGAATATTGTGCTACGGCTCAGGTCACCGCTGAGGTGATATGGCTTCGATGGTTGCTCTCTGACTTGGGTGTCTCTGTATTTCCTTCTACCCCTCTATATTGTGATAGCCAGAGTGCCATTCAGATTGCCCACAACACAGTATTTCATGAGTGTACCAAACATATTGAGATCGACTGTCATTTTATTCGTCAGCATGTTCAAGCAGGGACTATTAAGCTTTTTCATGTTTCATCAGTTGTCCAGCTGGTCGATTTCTTTACTAAGATTCACACATCTACTCGGTTTCGTTCCTTGCTTGACAAACTCTCGATGCTCTCTGCGCTTGCATCATGAGTTTGAAGGGGGGGGGTGTGAGCTGTTCATAAGATTTTGTATTATTTTGTAGAGTTGACTTTCCTATTTTATTAGTTTCCATGTATTAAGAGTTTTTATGTTTCCTAGGTTTCTATATTTCTTAGAGTTGACTTTCCTTTTATTTTAATAGCTTCTCTATAAATTCTAGGTTTGTAATCATATTGTTTACACTTTGAATAAGAGATTGTTCTTCTCTTAAAGATAGTTTTCAGTCCCAGGGTTTATTAAGGCAACAATACTATTGAGTACCTCGTTACATAAACTGACAACAAGAATAATACAAACAACATTCCTAAAATTGCTTGAATTTTTGTATTTATGGATACTAAATTGGGAGTATGATGACATAAGTGTCACAAAAAACACTCCTTGAAGTTCATATATAAAGTGTCACAAAATAATCTTCTAAGTACCAAGTATTTCTGGAAAAAAAGAGAAACAAGAATAAAGTTAAGGGAATACACCTAGAAGGAAGAGGCAGACGGAATCAACATTGACTACTACCTCTGGGAACAAAGTCACAAAGTCACACACTCGCAATGGACCTGAAAGAGGCAATCAAGTTTCTGTTTCCCTTTCAATCAATTGCAAAATCCACATTTTTACAAGTACAGCCAAAATGTACAACATATTTGTTTCTTCATTTCAGTTTGTGGGAAATGAAAAAAAGAGGTGCAACTAGACTTGAAAATAACCCCTTTCCAAAAATTACATATCACATCATAAAGACTTTGATCAGGTCCTTTCCAATTTCATAAAAGGCAACATCATATTGAACCATTTATAGAACAAGGATGCTTGATTCAATAGACTAAATTCAGTTATTTGTCAAAGTATATTAAACAATTTAATTGTAGTAAATAAATAAAGAAATAAAGCTCGAAGTTACTCTTCCACTATCAAGGGATACATATTTTAGCAGCAACTTAGGGTCACAAACAAACTTCTTGACTAAAAAGTTCTCTAATCTCCAAACTCAAAGTAATCTATAGATGATACTCCTGACAACCCTAAAAAACCATCACCAGTGTGACTCGTGGTTTTCTAGCTTAACCCTATTTTCATATAATATAAATATTAGTGGATACTTCATGACATCCTCAAATTGTGAAGCAAAGTCCCACATTGCTTAGGTATGAATGTAATAAGCAGTATATAAGCATGAGGGCTCCCTCGCCTCTTGAGCTAGCTTTTGGGGTTGGGTTCTACCCAAGATTGAGTAACATGGTATCAGAACCAACATATCGAGGGATGGGTAGGGTATGTGTCCCTAGCCTGCACACGGCAGGTGGCTACCGAGTGAGTACGCTGCGCGTGGGGGAGTGTGTGAAGCGAAGTTCCACATCGCCTAGGTATGAAAGTAATGTGCTGTATATAAGCGTGAGGGCACCCTTACCTCTTGAGCTAGCTTTTAGGGTTGAGTTCTACTCAAGACCGTGTAACATGGTATCAGAACCGGCATGCTAAGGGATGGGTAGGGTGCGTGTCCCTGGCCTGCATGAGGTGCTGTCGAGTGAGCACACTGCGCGTGAGGGAGGGTGTGAAGCGAAGTCCTACATCGCTTAGGTATGAAAGTAATAAGCAGTATATAAGCGTGAGGGCTACCTTACCTCTTAAGCTAGCTTTTGGGGTGGAGTTCTATCCAAGACCGTATAACATGATATCAGAGCCAGCATACCAAGGGATGGGTAGGGTGCGTGTCCCTGGCCTGCACGCGGCAGGTGCTGCCGAGTGAGCACGTTGCGCATGAGGGAGGGTAACACAAATATCATCTTAAAGGTCTCAAATGCTTCAAATCATTTTCTCAAAATATATTGTTGTGTAGTCGATAAACCATACCCAACCCCATAATATTGCTGGGAAACTGTCAATTAGAGAGAAGAAAGAGAGAGATAAAAAGTCTAAATAACAACAACAACAACAATGATGATGATAGTGATGAATGAAAGATCTTAAAATAATCACTTACATGGTTAAAATGCTTTTCAGGAAAGGAAGCCAAACTTCCAATTGACTCAGGTTAGTAAGACCTTGCACAAGTACAACGGGAATAAGGAATAAAATTGTAAGGAGAATACATGCAACTATAACCACAAGTTTAGAAATCCATCTTCGCATGAATGATGAAGAAAAGAATGGCCAGTAAACATCATCAGGTTCAGGAGCCTGCTCTGTGACCCAATATGTGGGATCGATTGATTGTTGCAAGTGGAAAGCAATCGCAGCACTGTGCCGAGACTTGAAGGACACAAATGCAGCTCGAGCTTCCTTTAATATAAAAATTTAAAAATAAGAAAAATAATATGCATCAGATATCAAAATCACATTAAAAATTAACTTCACAGGAAAGCAAAATGATGAATCTCAAATCTTGAGAATCATTGAGAAGAATGTACATCACTGCTCCCAGAATGAGTGTATACCATAATAATATTAAGGTGAAAGAGTGATACAACAGCACAAAAAATGTACTACCATGTGAGTGATAAATGGTAATTAACTAGCAAAAATCAACACATATCACTAAGATAAGACCAATAAAAGATCTAAACTTTGCATTAGTCCTACAAACTGACATTTATGATGATACAAAAGTTGAAAGAAATAAATCCAAAAAAAAAAAAAAATTGATTGAAACTTTCAAAAGGGTCAAGCACAAACAGAGGGAGAGAGAGCACTTACATAGATATAGTTACTGAAATCCAAAAAATTCATATCTAATACTACTACAACATTTAAATTTTATCCAATTTCCTTTTAGAAAGATCTTACAAATTTTTGTTCAAAACTGTGAATCATAGGATTATCGAGTAGCACCTCAAATAGCATAAAATCTCAAAACTATGATGTGTCATTGTTTCGAGAGAAACGATAAACACAATTACTCATACATGTATATTTCCATATGAAAGTGAAAAGTGGTGGCAAAAGTAGACATTTTTTCTAGCGTTGCATCATTGTACGTCTCAATTATAAAGACGCTCATGCTCTGATACCAAGTTATGATGTATAAATTGCAAGAAGAAG
Organism: Hamamelis virginiana; assembly: GCA_017140935.1. Lineage (NCBI taxonomy): Eukaryota > Viridiplantae > Streptophyta > Magnoliopsida > Saxifragales > Hamamelidaceae > Hamamelis > Hamamelis virginiana. Next base: position 2,336,006 of record JAESVK010000964.1, read on the forward strand.
AAAAAGAAAAGAAATAGGAAAATCAAAGAGAGAAGTCTGTTCTTTCTGCATGATACTCTACCTGAGACTCCATTGAATATATGATACATATTAGCCCTAAAGATGCCATCCAGTTCAATGGCAAACTTTAACAGTGGTTCTGCTCCAGACCCTGGTTCAAGTCTACCTGTGAGTGTGAAAACTGTCTTCAAGGGGGAGGGAGGATGGATGTGTGGGGTTAGGATAGGGTAGGTCTAGCATTCAAGTTGTCATCCCTAATGGGAGCATACATTGAACATAAATATTTAAAAATAAATAAAAAATCATTACAAGCTTGACCTTGTTGAAAGTAATAGTTAGAAGCTATCATTGGAGGTGATTGACTTGTGTAGATTAAAATAATTCACATTCACATTTTTTCAATACACACTTACAAACTCATTGACGCATTAATGTTATATTCACCGAGATGGTGAGATGTATATTCATGATTTGTTTCATACGCCAAATTGGTGAATGTTACTACATTTGATAAATAATAAACATCCTTAAAAGCTTCAAAAATTCTATGTATGGATATATGTATAGGCCTAGTTTTTTAACAAGAAGACAAGAGAAACACATACTTCCCCTGCCAATGAAACCTCTGATTGCTCCAATCTCACATTCGCCTCCAAGTCTTCTAATTTCTTTTCATATTGATCCACAAGATCAACATTACGCCCACGTAACCCAAAGCAGCCATCACGCTTTAAATTTTTTTGACTTGGATCCGATTGTAAGTGTACAAGCCTTTTATACAATTTCTTTGCATCATTCTAGAAAACATTACGAAAAAATTGTTAAAAATAAGGCATAATTTAGGTAATTTAAGTACGTAATTCTATTTAGGCATGTGAACAACGAAACGGAGCTGAAATTTTAAATTCAATATATAAAATGAACATGTTCACATGATCTTTCATTCGCTTTTTAGAGTGAACAGTGCATGGAAATCAATAATATCTACATTTATTGTTAAAAATAAATGAAGAGACCCAATTGTTCATGCACATACAGAAACTTCGTAGAAAATTATTCTTGTTAGTTTTGAAGTGTTTCAAAAAAATTATTCATTTAAGGAAGGTCACAAACAAACGAAGTAGCTAAAGCAGAAAACAGCTAAAATGTTAAATAGTGGAACTATGTACTCAGATTATATGCAACATCAAAAGGCTTCATTGACATATCAATGTGGCTGTTTTCTATGTATATATTTGTATCACTTTGTTCCTTGTCAAATAAAAGTATGCTCTCCAATCCAAGGTGTCGCAACTACTGAAAAGGGAACCTTGATCTTTAACAAACTCAGTATTTCGACAAAAAAAAAAATCTGTAACAAACTTTGTAATTCCTTCTCTCTTTTTTTAATCTTTTCATAACTTGCACATGAAAACCAAAAAGAAAAGATTAATGAGAATCATTTATCATAGTACAACTCATTTAGATTACCCTAAGTTCACAAAACATCATATTCGTTGAAGAAAAAACTGTACTATAATCCTATCGAAGTAAATCATCAGCTTGCCATTCCTCCAATGTGGTGAAGATGAGTCTGGCTCATTCATAGCCTAGAAATAACTTTAAAAGGAGTAAATGGGCAAAAAGAACCTATAACGTGATAACAAAGGTGCCATCAATATAACTCAGAACCTAGTCCAAGATGACCATATTATGCATTTAAAAGGTGGATCATCATGTTATCCAAGAGCAAACAGCCACTGGAAAATTTTACTCCATTCACAAAGAATCTATAATTCCCCATTCTATGACATCATGAAAGAGTAATACATGTATAATAGACATGCTTTCCTAACAGCTGGTGTTGAGGGAGGGGCGAGGGCATTTCAATTATATTCCATTTCTAGGAAACATTGGTCTATATTTTTTATTATTAGAGATAATACAGTCATGCCATATATTGCCATTTATATGAAAGATCTTTGGATTGAGAACTCTCTCTCTCTCTATTCAAATTGTCTTCTATTTGAAATGATCCGTTAAAATCATCAAGACTGCAGGTTTTGCAACTTGTTTAATCTAATTATTAATGGAAGTCTATAGTGTAAAGGCCCATCTCCTTTCTAAAAGACTACTATATGTAGCCCATCTCACTGCAATGTTTGTATTTGTGATTGTGTTTATTGTACTTCTAGCACTCCAGTGGATTCTTGACTCTTTTCAAGGACTTTTGTCCTTTGTTTTGTCTTATTCTCTCAAAAATTAAAAATTCTTCCTGTCAAAAAATAATATTAAAAATCTTAAATTTAAGTAAATGACCATATTTTACTTTATTTTATTTAATGCTCTCCTGTAAAATTCTATTGAGTTTTCTCATGTTTTCCTATTTGTGCAGACATATTTCCTCATTAGGTTTCCCATCAATTTTCCCATTCAATGCCAAAGAGTTTCCCTGTTCCACATGTAACATTATTTTTGGACCATGTTTCCTGCCAATAGATACAATCTGCTCATGGTAAAACTTCATATGGGTCCAGGTGTACTTTTATCCTCAACGAACAGCCCAGCATTCAAAGTGGGTCAAAGCATATGATTGCCTGGCTTGTTAAATGCTATTCATGAGAACACTAATGAGTATTTTTAACAACAGAGCTGGAGACTTCTTGATTTACATACAACTACATTGATAGAGTTGAGCATTAGTTCTCAACCATGGGATGAATGAAATCCAATACATAAATCAGTTAATAAAAGAATAGAAAAGGATTTTGTTTTGTTGCTTAATTATATAGAACTAATGAACCCAAGAGTTAAGAATAAGTTCTTTATTACCCAAAATAGAATAATGAACAGACTATATTATTAATCAAGAATTGCAAAAACCATATAGATGCAATCTTCATTGTTCATCTTGATCAATCGGATCGTTTCTTTATGGATTCCTATACTAATGTTTTGAAGATGTGTCTCCGGGTATTCCTTTATCTTCTATTCCAATTGGAAGAGTTCCTCTAATCCTCTGAATTTGTCTAGAATACTCTTTTGTTGAATATAGGGGTCATTATCTAGTGCAATGGTAAAAGTCTTGGGTTGTCAAGAGCAAATGTGCAGGTTCGAGCTTTGAGAGCAGCCACTTTGTGCAATATTAAGAGTTACGACAAGATCCAGACCACCCCTTCGAAGACCTTGCTTTGACGGGACCAACGCTAGGTGATCAAGGTCAAAGCCACCTTGTGGCCAGAGGGGGCAACTAGCCAACTACCCCTCCCTCCCTGCCAACATTAAAAGAATTTTTTTTCTATTCATGTTTTTTATTAATTATAAGTTTGTCCCCCTTCAAAATTTGATTTTGTCCCTTATATTTTTTTAAAAACATTACATCCCATCTAATTAAAAAAAAAAAAAATTTCTTTTATCTATGTTTATTATTAATTATAAGTTTGTACCCCTTCAAAATTTGATTTTGCCCCTTTTAATTTTTTAAAATTGCATCCCATCTAATTTGTCCCTTTTGAAAATTTTACCTCCCTCTTAGTTTCTTTTTTACCATCTTTACCCACCTTATTTTTTATTTTACCACTCTCTTTTTTAGTATTTTATTCTTATTATTTAAAATTATATTTACCTGCATTGATAATTGAAATTGAGTTTTTGTTATAAGTTTATATGTTTGTGAATGGCATGCTGGTCTAGTGACATATATTCTCACTTTGAGAGAAGAGATCTTGGCTTCGAGCACACAGAAGCACATCAATACTCATTTGTTAATATTAGGGGGCTTAAGATATAGAAGTAGACTTCTATTGTTTGAAAA
>JAESVK010000964.1:2339898-2388335 GCA_017140935.1 Hamamelis virginiana
TATGTTTTATGTTATGTGGTAACTGATAAGTACAATCATAATAAAGAAAAACACAATAATCAAGTACACACGACAAGATCGAATTTACATAATTGGCAAGTTGCCAACGTTCAAGAAGGAGAGAGGATTATCAAATCTATTACAACAATAAGGATTAGACTACCAAAACTCTCAACTTTTCGACTCTCTCAACCAACTCTACAAAACGTGTATCGACCCTAAATCCATCCCATATATATATATATATATATACTCAAAAAAAAAATTCCTCATGGGCCCCACACGAATTTGTTAAATAATTTATCAAAACTTTTTCTACACAATTTAAATTTAATAAATTTTCACTTCTCAACTAGACCAACGCAAGACATATTACAAAATGCTAATTTAAAAATGAGTTTAGGTAATATTTATTAGAAATTAAAAATTGATAGAATTGTAGGGTTAATATACAACAAAATGATAACTAATCAAAAAAGTGCCCCTTGAGGTGCAGGTGGGAGCAAGGTCTGGGCTTCTCCTTGGCCTAGGAAAGGCGCATTCCACAAGGTAGAGCCTAGGCGCACCTAGGCAGGGCTTTTTCTCAAAGTGCAAGAAACAAAGAAGGCCCGAATGAGGGAAGACAATATATTTTACCCTTTTTTTTCTGAATCAAAGTTTGTTTTTTTGCAAGCCCAAACACAACCTTAGTGTCAGATTTCTAGGAAATAAATTAGGAAAGTCAAATGATTTAATTTGATTTGATTTGCTGATTTTGTGGCCTTCCTAATTTGGTGGCCTTCCTCTGCTATTTAATCTGTAATCGTCTCTCTTGAAATCAATAAGAATGATTATTTTTTCTTCTCAAAAACCTTCATAGTATCAGAGCCTCGTGCTCTTTTTCTATTTTCTTCTTTTTTTGGATGATGTCGTATAAGTCGACAATGATCAGCGCCCAAAGAAATCCTACCGCCTCTTCCGGCTCTTTCAGTACTTCCGAAACCATTCCGCCCAATTCCATTATTCCTCCCACGCTTGTATTTGCCGAGTACTATTCCCAGAATTCTGCCATTTATCTCACGGGTCCAAAACTCAATGGGCACAACTATCTCAAGTGGGCTCAGCCCGTAAAATTGGCGATCGATGGCAGAGGCAAAATTGGGCATTTAACTGGTGAAATATTGAAACCTGCTACTGGTGACCCTAATATGAAAAAATGGCAGTCCGAAAATTCTCTTGTTATTGCCTAGCTCATCAATTCCATGGAACCTGCCATTGGAAAACCCCACCTACTTCTTCCCACTGCTCAAGATGTCTGGGAGGCCGTTCGAGATCTTTATTTGGATCTGGAGAATTCTTCTCAAATATTTGAGTTAAAAACTCGACTTTGGAAATCCAAGAAAAATAATTGCGATGTTACCACTTATTACAATGAATTGGTAACGTTATGGCAGGAACTTGATCAGTGTTATGATGATGTTTGGGAGAATTCGAATGACTACGCTTGCCACAGGAAGAGTGAGGAAAACGACAGGGCTTACATGTTTTTAACCAGCCTTAATCGGAGTTTGGACGAGGTCCGAGGCCCCATTCTTGGCAAGAAGCCATTGCCCTCTATTCAGGAAGTTTTTTCTGAAGTTAGACGTGAGGAGTCAAGGAGAAAAATCATGCTGCGCAACACTGAACCTAGCTTCAACCTGGGACATGAGACGTCTGCTCTTGTGTTAAGAGGTGTTGATTCTGACAACGACGGGCGTAAGAAACTGTGGTGCGAGCATTGAAAAAAATCGTGGCATACAAAGGAGACATGTTGGAAGCTTCATGGTAAACCAGCAAATTGGAAGCCAAAATCCAAATGAGATGGCCGTGCCTATCAAGCCACTACTGAAGAGACTTAAGAGCCTTCTACCAACTCGGATGCAGTTCCTTTTACCAAGGAACAATTAAAGCACCTGTACAAATTGTTTCAATCTCCAAAAATGCCCTTAACTCCGTCTTGTTCTTTGTACAGAAGGGTAACTCTCTTGCTACTGCATTTTTAGGTGTTATTCCTAACTCTCTTTATTCTTGGATAATTGATTATGGCGCAACTGATCATATGACCGGTTGCTCCAAATTGTTCTCATCCTATAGTCCGTGTGCAGGCAATAAAATGGTCAAAATTGCTGATGGTTCACTCTCGGTAATTGCCGGGATAGGAACTATTAAACTCACTTAGTTGTTAACCCTCCATGATGTGCTCCACGTTCCCAATTTGTCTTGCAATCTGTCGTCTATTAGTAAAATTACCTCTGATCATCAGTGTCAAGCTAATTTCTACTCTTCTTATTGTGAGTTTCAGGAATTGACCACGGGGAGGATGATTGGCAGTGTTAAGGAAAAAAATGGACTCTATTATTTTGACGATGGACCTGACTCGAGTAGACAAAGTCAAAGTTCTTGCTTAAGTTTTGTTTCTGTTTCCAAAAATAATGATATTATGTTATGGCATTATAGGTTAGGCCATCCTAGTTTTCAGTATTTAAAATACTTGTTTCCCACTTTATTTCGGAATAAAAGTCCATCTTTTTTTTAATATGAAGTTTGTCAGTTTGCTAAACATCATCATGCATCTTTTTCCCCCCAACCCTACAAACCAACTACACCATTTACTGTGATTCATAGTGATGTCTGGGGCCATGTAGAACATCTACATATTCTGGAAAAAAATGGTTTGTGACCTTTATTGATGATCACACGAGATTAAATAGGGTTTATTTGATGAAAGAAAAATCTGAAGTGGAAACAATTTTTTTTTTCAAAAATTTTTACACCATGGTACAAACACAATTTCAAAAAAATATTCAAATATTGCGAAGTAAAAATGGTCGAGAATATTTCAAAAACATTTTGGGCCAATTTTTTCTTGAAAAAAAAAAAAATTGTTCGTCAAAGCTCTAGTGTCGACACTCCGCAACAAAATAGTTTGGCAGAAAGAAAAAACAAACACTTATTGGAAGTAGCTCGGGCATTACTTTTTACCAATCAAGTATCTAAATATCTTTGGGGCGAAGCTGTTCTTACTGCTATATATCTCATAAATAGAACGCCTAATAAGGTTTTAAGCTTTGAAACACCTTTTGACGTTTTTCATAAGTTTTATCCAACAAATCGACTTTCTTATTCTTTACCACTAAAAATATTTGGTTGTACCGCATTTGTTCATATTCATAGTCAAAATCGAGGAAAACTTGAATCCCGAGCCACAAAATGTGTGTTTGTTGGTTATGATCCCACTCAAAAGGGGTATAAATGTTTTGAACCTATTTCCAAAAAAAATGTTTGTTACCATGGATGTTACATTTTTTGAATTACATCCCTATTTCACACCTCATCTTCAGGGGGGAACCAAAATAAAGATTCGGATTTGGTTGTCTTTCATGATTTTTTTGCAAACTGAAGACTTGCAAAATAATCCTTCTCCAACTTTGATTATTCAACCTGAAATCCCAAGCTTTATTATACCAGGAGAAAGTGAGTCGAGTTTTTTAGATACTAAAAAGGTAGGTCCTCCTACAATGCCATCCCATGATTATCCTATAAACAAAGGAGAAACAGGAAAAAAAAACCACAGCATTGGTACCATTTGACATTGTCTACTCGCGAGCCTTTACCTCATGTTCAGCCTATTTCATCTTCAAGTTCTGAGTCCTGTAATTCTGAACCCGAGTCTAGTTCCAATCCTGAGTTCGATGATTCTGAACTTCTCATTGCTGTCCCGAAGGGTGTAAGGTCTTGTACCCAGCATCCATTGTCCAATTATGTGTCATATGAAAATCTTTCATCTGTTTTTCGTGCTTTTACCTCACAATTGTCTTGTATGGAGATTCCTAACATTGTACAGGATGCTCTGAAAGTTCCTGAGTGGAAGGAAGCCTTGTCTTCGAGGAGATGAAAGCTCTTGAAAAAAATGTCACGTGGGAGTTAATTGATAAACCAAGTGGAAAGACAACTGTAGGGTGCAAATGGGTGTTTACAGTCAAGAATAAATTTGATGGCTCTCTAGAACGGTATAAACTCGATTGGTTGCCAAGGGATTCACTCGGACCTATGGCATTGATTACTTGGAAACATTTGCCCCAGTCGCAAAGCTAAACACTGTAAGAGTTCTTTTGTCACTTGCAGCTAATTGTGATTGGCATCTGCAACAGTTGGACGTAAAAAATGCATTTCTCAATAGAGACCTGGAGGAAGAAGTGTAGATGGATACACCTTCAGGATTTGGTGAAAAGTTTGGTACAAAGGTGTGTAAATAGAAGAAGTCCTTATATGGGTTGAAACAGTCACCAAGAGCTTGGTTTTAGAAATTCCTTAGTTTGTTAAAAGTCAGGGGTATACTCAAGGGCAAGGTGATCATACGATATTTATAAGACATTCACAGGATTCACAGGATGGGAAGATAGCGACACTGATTGTGTATGTAGACGATATAATTCTCACCGGAGATGACGTACTTGAGATGAACCAATTGAAGACTTCACTCTCATCTACATTTGAGATCAAGGACTTAAGATCTCTGAGGAATTTCCTTAGAATGGAGGTTGCTCGGTAGAAAAAAAGGATTGTTGTCTCCCAACGGAAATATGTCATTGACCTCCTGAAGGAGACTGGGATGAGAGGTTGTAGGCTAGCAGACACTCCAATCGATCCCACTAAGAAACTTGGAGATGACAGGGAATGTGATCCAGTGAATATAACTCGGTATCAAAAGGTGGTGGGAAAGTTAATTTACCTATCACATACACGGCCCGTTATTGCTTTTGCTGTGAGTTTGGTAAGCCAGTTTATGCACTCACCCTACGAGAAACATCTTGAAGCAGTTTATCAGATTCTCAAATACTTGAAAAGTACACCAGGCGAGGGTTTACTCTTCCAGAAGACCACATAGCAGAACATAGAGGCATACACTGATGCAGACTGGGCAGCCTCAGTTATTGACAGGAGATCCACGTCAGGATACTGTACTTATGTCTGGGGAAATCTAGTTACATAGCGAACCAAGAAACAGAATGTGGTTGCAATGAGAAGTGCTGAGGCGGAATATAGGGCTATGGCTAACGGAGTTTGTGAGATGTTATGGTTGAAGAGAATTCTTGAAGAGCTGCGGATGCCGATGAACATGCCAATGAAGTTGTATTGTGACAACAAAGCTGCCATAAGTATTGCACAAAATCCAGTTCAACATGATCGCACGAAGCATGTCGAGGTTGACAGACACTTCATAAAATAGAGGATTGATAGTGGAGATGTTTGCATGCTTTTTGTTCCTACTACTCAACAAATAGCCGATATCTTCACCAAAAGACCTTTCAGACCTAGTTTTGAGTTCTTTGTAAGCAAGTTGGGCATGATAGATATCTACGCTCCAACTTGAGGGGGGGTGTCGGACTTCTAGGAAATAAATTAGGAAAGTCAAATGATTTGATTTCATTTGCTGATTTTGTGGCCTTCCTCTGCTATTTAACCTGTAATCATCTCTCTTGAAATCAATAAGAATGATTATTTTTTCTTCTCAAAAACCTTCACTTAGATTATCTGATCTATTATTAAAAATGGAAAATAAAACAAAACAAAACAAAAAAGGAATGAATAAACAAGCAAAGAAAAGCCCTAAGTCCTAATCTACCGATCCCATTCCTACACAACAACCAGCCATTTCTAACAGTCCTCTCCAGGTATGTTTTCTTCTCCTCCTCTCTAGCTCTGACTGCTCCTCAGTCCTCTCTGCCTTCTTTTTCTTCTTCTGATTCTTCTTCTCCTATCCAGTTTTGACAGCTCATACTTCCTTTTTTTTGGGTGACGTAGAAGTGTAGAACTAAAAAAAATTCATAGATAAGGCTATGAGTTTAATTTCTGCAAACCTTGAATCAACTATCTCACTTGGGTTTTTCTTGTTTGTGATGGATTGTGACACTTTGTATTCAAATAAAAACCTCTTCTTTTTACGGATTTTGATTTGCACAACGTTCTAAACCAATTGAGCTTATAGGCTAAAAAATGAGAGTATTCATTTGTTCATATGTAAATTTATTTATTTTTGTAAGCTGCATTAACCAAATATTTTAACATAAGTTTTATTAAAATGTGAGCCTCAATTTCCTCATGCCAACACCTTTTTGTTTTTTTTTTTTTTTTTTTTGCGCCTTTCGCCTAGGCCCTAAGAATCCTTGGCCCTTAGGTGCACCTTACATCTTTAATAATTATAGCCTTACTCTTTTCATCAATATCATTCAAATTTTTTTTTTGAATTGCCTAGTATTCCACCAATTAGTAACCCAAGACTCTAGACTCATTAAATGAGAGGGAGATCCATCAGGACAAAATTGCAATAGATGCAAGATATAGAATGGGGCTTCTTTTATTCTTTTTTCCTTTTTTCCTTTTGGTAATGACGTGAATGTTTTCTTTTTTGCCATTTTTTTTTTCATCTGTGAATTAATGAACCCACCTCATTTGTTGACTCTAGTCGATCAAATATTTTTATCGAGCATTTCTACTACAAAGAATTGAGACGATGAATCTATGCCCTGTTCTTTATTTGTGATTCAGTGGTCAGTCCTTGAATCTGAAAAGAATACAGAAAGAGAATAAGAGTCCACTTCAAATTCGACTAAAGAAATAATAAAAATTATTATTTTGTTTCTAGAAATAACTCAATTGGTCAAATTCGAAGCAATCACCTCCTAACAAATGCTCGAAAGAGCCATTTCAAGTAATGAATATTATTCATATTTTCGGATGAAAGAAGTCCCTTTCCATAAAAATATTAAATATTTTGGAAAATTTTTGCTGGCTGTCCATAGTCCCTGAATAATTGAGATAAATTCCGAAGAATATTGTGATGTGATGATAAAAAGTGAGTAGCAAGACAAGACAGAAATTGGATCTTTCTTTCCCCATGTCATATCCTGATTTTGCTTCCCATTCTGATAACTACCACCAAGGGATATACTAAGTAAACTGTTAAAGAGAATCTAAAATGCACAAATATGCCATCGAATAACAGGCAAACAAAAGGATTTATCAACTACAAGTAAACAGCAATCAACGTAAACATGTCAAAAGAAAAACCACTGACAAGTAAACAAGCATACATAACTCTTCCCTATATGGAAGAATTCAACACAATCTTCTAAACTCAATTTATGAATTTTTCAAAAAGGACAAATCCCAAAAAAAAAGAAATGAAAGAAACAGAAATTACAACAATATCTTTTTATGTGAAGAAAACATAAAATTATAAGAAAAAAAAAATCAAACTTCAGACAAAATGCTTACAATGAGACCCCGAAGTCTGTTTGTCCGGCGAACGACCATATGTGATAGATATGTAGAAGGATAATACTCAGTAAAGAAGCTATCAACACTCTCACTGATGCTGCTCCCAGGAGAAACAGGGATACTGCGAACTAAGATGGTGAACTGATGTGGCTGAGGTTTGGATGAATAAAAATAAGCAATCCTTTTTGTAGTAATATAATCATATTCCTGCAATATAACATACAATTCAGCACCCAGTTCAACTTTTTACTCTTGTATGGCTCATATATTTGTAAATGCCTTCTTTTACACATTTAACTGGGAACTAAAAAAGGAAATTACGATCTGTACTATTGAACTCAAAAGCTTCAAAAGATTGATTGTTTCCATATAACAATAACTAAGGATCCAACACCAAAATATCATCCTAGACATGAAAACTTTACAATCACAATCTCATATTAAGGGCATCAGACTCTGGAGATAGTCAAATCCTGTTAAACTAAGTATTGAAATATTTTCAAGCTATAACTGCACATAATTTGACTTACATAGTAAAGTAGGAAACAGACAAATCCAGTGACAATATATACAGCGCAGAAGTGAATCCACAACCTGCTGAAAAAGCCAAAAAGTAATGAGGTTTTCTTCACAATTTCCTTGGCTACAAAGAGTACATGGAAAACTAATATTCTGGATGCAAAAAGAAAATTCATCAATATATTAGAATTCATCAATATTCTGGATGCCTTATGTAACCCCCAACATTCTACAGAAACTCCAGCACCTCCAACAACACATTCACAAAGTATAATAGCCCTGGATGTGAGGGGAAATCCACAACCTCAAGAACAGTAAACAATGGTCAGAAATAATAACAGCAAAGCCCACTGAAAAACCTCAGAACATTCCCACCCAATCCAAAGTGAAAATAAATTTATCCAACCTGGAGCAAATAAACCTTCCCTGACTATTAGGCCAACTAGATTAGCCTCCTGCAAGATGTAAATTGACCAACTCAAATCTATTTACAAAACAATAAAAGTGGTTTTCTTTACATAAAAAAATTTAGCACTTAAAACTATCAGAATGGAGCCTACCAACATGCCCAGAAAATTTGACACTAATAGCAGTATTGAACCTGTCAATCGAACTTATCTATAAGAAAATTCCAAATTTGGATGTCACTATTAATGACACCATCCTTTAACATTCAATAAAGAAAATGGCACCAACAAAGAGCCAATCACAAATTTAACATTATGCAAATCAGGAGTAACAATAGTATGCTTGAACAAAGGGCTGTCTCCTAGCCCAATATCAAACCAAAATTATAAATATCCTTCATCAGTGAGCCGTCTGGATTTAGATGTAAAACCTCTTTTCATTACATAATATGATGCCGCCAACTATTGTAACCTAGCAATAACTGAACAGAAAAAATTGCCATTCATATATTTTCTCCTCACAATATCCTGCCATAAGCCCTCACTGATATCAAACACCACAGAAGCTTCATTTTAATGGCATTGGAAACATCCTCTAGTCTATGAATACTGAGGCCACCCTCCTCTAGCTGACCAATGGAAGGTCGGCATAGCCTAGAGTTGATAACCTAAACTTAAAAATTAAAAAATAAAAACTTCAGTCTGTTCAATCAAGAACACTTTTGGGGAGATGAATCACCAGTAAAAGCATGCGAGATAGACATGCTAATCAACACCATTTTCGCCCCATAAGACAACTACCCTTGCCATCTTCCGCTCCCTTTTAGCTCTAATTTTCTCAATAAGATTAGGGAGATGTCAAGTAGAAATTTCTCAAAGAAATGAAGAATAGCCAACTTCGTAAATAGGAGAGATTCCAAATAAGTGAAAGTAAGCACCCATGAAGAGATGCCCAAAGCTTCTTCAAACCAAAAATAAATTGGAAGAAGTTTACCTTTGTTGAAATCAAGCTAGTCAATATAATTCCTAAAAATCAGGGATTGTGATTATGCAGATTTATAGGTTTATTTTAATTGTTTTTATTGCTGTAAATATCATAGGTCAACTCTCTTTATTTAGTTGATTTTGTTTCCTATTCGAAAAGATCAGATCTGATCTTGTTTATTGTATAAATTCCTGGTTGTGTATCAATAAAATATGTGAAACGATTCTCCAAAAGTTTCATGGTATCAGAGCCAGGTTGTCTAAAAAAAACCATTCACTGCTCTTGCTCAAGTCACCATTTCCGGTGTACTTTCCCTCGTGTTCGTCCACCATTTTTCCTTGTTCTAAATGACGAAATACGGCATGGCTACTGAGAAAGAAAGCTCTGAATCTGAGGTTACTTATGCTCCAAAAGCTGTCTCCACTCCTCTTTCTCATTGCGGAACCGAAAGCATCTCTGTGGTCACTGGTCATAAGTTTAATGGCCAAAACTACCTTCAATGGTCTCAATCAGTCATGATGTTTGTGTGTGGAAAAGGTAAGGACGAGTATCTCACTGATGAAATTCCTGTTCCAGAAAAATCAGATCCAAAATTCAAAGCTTGGAAAGCTAACAATCATATGGTGATGGCTTGGTTGATCGGATCGATCAACAATGGTATAGGGGAAAATTTTCTCTTGTATAAAACTGCAAAGGAGCTTTGGGATGCTGTTCGCGATATGAATTCTAGTTCTGAAAATATCTCAGAACTATTTGAAGTGGAAGCTGCCCTATATGACCTCCGTCAGGAAGAAACTTCAGTCACTCAATATTTCAACACCCTTGCTCGTTATTGGCAACAACTTGACCTGTTCGAAACTCATTCATGGAAATGTTCAGAGGATACGACCCTTTACGGGAAGCTTGTGGAGATGAGAAGGACATTCAAGTTTCTTCACGGGCTAAATAAAAATCTGGATGAGGTTCATGGAAGAATTATGGGCACCAAACCTTTCTCAAGCATCAAAGTGGCTTTTATAGAGGTACGTCGCGAAGAAAGCAGGAAGAAGGTCATGATGGGATCCCAAGCCTCTGTCCTTGAAGGATCTGCAATGGCTGCTCATAAGAATTCTTCCAACAACACCCAAGACAATCAGTCAAGGAAGGGAAGGCCCTGATGTGATCACAGTCATAAACCAGGACACACAAAGGAAACCTGCTGGATCTTGCATGGTAAACCCGCGGATTGGAAGCCGAACCGACCCAAGCCCAACAATGATCGTGAAAGCCGAGGGTATGTTGCTGCTCCAGAAAGTACCAAAAATACAAGCCAAGTTTCATTCACCAAGGATCAACTTGAGATGCTTCAGCAACTAATCAACAATGCAAATCAGTCTTCTACTCCTACAGTAATAGGAACAGGGGGAGTTGCTCAGCAAGGTAACAATCCTCTTGCTCTTCATTTCACTCAAGCACCTCCAACCTCTTGGATTGTGGATTTCGGAGCATTCGATCACATGACAGGTGATAGATCACTTTTTTCATCCTATAGTCCATGTCCTAATAATCTCACCGTTCGCATAGCTGATGGCTCATGCTCTAAAGTTGCTGGAATTGGCACAATACATCTCTCTCCAACGCTTATATTAAATTCTGTCTTATTTGTGCCGAACCTTGATTGTAATTTACTCTCTGTGAGCAAACTAAATAGAGATCTGAACTGTGAGACTAAATTTGTTGCTAAATCTTGTGTTCTTCAGGATTTGGAATCTGGGACGACAATTGGCAATGCTGAGTTTTGTGCAGGCTTATACCTTCTCATACCTGAAGTCAGCCATTCTCCTACCAGTTCAAAAACCAGAAGTCTTAGAGTCAGTCCACAGTGTCGGTCTGTTAGTAGTTCTGAGTCAATAAGCCATTCCAATAAGGATAGTGCAATTATGTTATGGCACTATCGTCTAGGTCATCCCAATTTTCTGTATCTCAAACATCTTTTTCCATCACTATTTATTAATAAAAATTATCAGAATTTCCAATGTGATGTTTGTCAATTATCTAAGCATACGCGAAACCATTATGCACCAAAGCCTCATAAACCATCTCAACCTTTTTCTCTCATTCATGGGGACATTTGGGGTCCATCAAGAATCCAAAATATTAATGGGGCACGCTAGTTTTTGCTATTAGTTGATGACCATACTCGGGTAAGCTGGACATTCCTCATGAAAGATAAATCTGAAACTAGTCAAATCTTTCAAGCATTCCACAAAATGATCCAAAACAATTTCCAAGTCAATATTCAGGTACTAAAAACAGACAATGCTCGTGATTTTTTCAATTCTATTCTCAGTCCTTACCTACAATCCCATGGAATTATCCATCAAAGTTCATGCGTAGACACACCTCAACAAAATGGTGTGGCCAGACGCAAAAATCGCCATCTTCTTTAAGTGGCACGCTCACTGCTATTCACATCTCATGTCCCAAAAAGATTCTAGGGAGAAGTTGTACTCACCGCTACATATCTCATAAATAGAATGCCTTCACGAGTCCTTAAATTTAGGACTCCAATGCAAACCCTTCTAGCTATATATCCTCACTCACTCCTTGTGTCTCAAATCCCTCTCAAAGTCTTCGGATGCACTGCATTTGTACACATCCATTCACAAAATCGAAGTAAACTAGATGCTAGAGCTATAAAATGCATTCTTCTTGGCTACTCATCCAACAAAAAAGGATACAAATGCTACTGCCCCATTACCAAGAAATTTTTCAACTCTATGGATGTGACTTTTTTCGAAGATCTACCTTATTACTCCAATTCTCCGATTCAGGGGGAAAAAAATACACAAGAATCACAAAATTGGGATTGGGCATCTCTTATTGATATTGCTGAATTATCATCATCAAATACCACTCTTCCGGAGCCTATCCTATCATTGCCAAGTCCTTCAGCCCCCAAAAGTCCTTCCTTACCCATCGAAAGTCCTAACCATCATGTTCTTGTAGAGCATCCTCCATTTGAGTCTGAACACACGAGTCCCAAGCCAAACCCAATCCAGGTTTACTCAAGGAGGAAAAGACCTGTACAAACTCAGCAGAGCCAAGAACCTAACCCAGCTCCAGCAATCCTTGAAGAAACACAAGAAAAAGCTGAAGCTGATCCTATTTCTTTGTTGGAGGAAGTGACAGATTCTAGTATGGACTTGGACAGAGCTATTGCTGAAAGAAAAGGGGTGCGTTAATGCACTCAACACCCTCTTCGCTATTACTTGACTTACTCGAGTCTATCCCCTTCTTATAGAGCCTTTGTGACATCCCTGGACCAAATTCAGATTCCTAAATCTGTCCAAGAAGCTCTTCAAGAGCCAGAATGGAAAGCTGCCACTTTAGAAGAAATAAAAGCTCTTGAAAAGAATGGGACCTGGATTCTCACAAGTCTCCCTCCAGGAAAGCGAACAGTTGGGTGCAAATGGATTTTCTTAGTTAAGCACAAGACTGATGGAAGTGTTGAGAGATTCAAGGCTCGTCTTGTGGCAAAAGGGTTCACTCAGTCTTATGGTATTGACTACCAAGAGACTTTCGCCCCTGTTGCTAAATTGAATACCATCCGAGTTCTTCTATCCATTGCTGTCAATCAAGAATGGCCCTTGTTCCAACTTGATGTGAAAAATGCTTTCCTCAATGGAGATCTGATTGAAGAAGTGTACATGGACATACCTCCCGGCTTTGAAGACAAATTCTCTAAAGGAAAAGTGTGCAAATTGCATAAATCTCTCTATGGCCTCAAGCAATCACCTCGAGCCTAGTTTGACAGATTCACAAGAGTGTTAAGGCAAGATGGCTACACTCAATGTCAATCAGATCACACTCTGTTTGTGAAACATGCGACCAGTGGGAGACTCACTATACCGATTGTATATGTGGATGATATAGTGCTTACTGGGAATTGTGAAGAGGAAATGATTCATCTCAAGCATTTGCTTTCCAGAGAGTTTGAAATCAAGGATCTAGGACAATTAAGGTATTTTTTGGGAATGGAAGTGGCTAGGTCAAACCAAGGTATCTCAGTTTCTCAACGAAAATATGTCCTAGATCTCTTACGGGAAACTGGAATGAGCGGGTGTAAACCAACTGATACACCTATGGACCCTAATACTAAACTCAGGGCTCTGACAGATGGACCGACTGTTGATCGAGGGAGGTACCAGCGTTTGGTGGGAAAATTGATTTACTTAACCCACACTCGACCTGATATTAGTTTTGCAGTCAGTGTTGGTAGCCAATTTCTCAATAATCCATCGGAGGAGCACATGAATGGTGTGTACCGAATTCTTAGATATCTCAAAGGTAATCCTGGAAAGGGGCTAATGTTCAGGAAAATGCTCAATAAAAATCTTAAAGTCTATACAGATGCAGACCGGGCCGGATCACCTATTGACCGGAGATCTACTTCAGGGTACTGCTCATTTGTATGGGGAAATCTAGTGACATGGCGTAGTAAGAAGCAACAGGTGGTGGCTCGCAGTAGTGCTGAAACTGAATTCCGAGCCCTAGCTCATGGAAATCTGTGAAGGTATCTGGTTAAAACGTTTACTTGCAGAACTTAGAATTAAGACAGAGGGTCCTATAAAAGTTCTTTGTGACAATCAATCAGCTATAGCTATTGCAAAGAATCCTGTTCACCACGATAGGACAAAGCATGTTGAAATTGATCGACACTTCATTAGTGAGAAGTTGAGAGTAATGTGATCACCCTGAATCATGTTCCTTCTCAGCAGCAGGCAGCAGACATCCTGACTAAAGCACTTCATCGTCCTAGCTTCTATGAGCTAAGTTCTAAATTAGGAATATCAAGCATATATAGACCAGCTTGAGGGGGAGTATAGGAAATCAAGCTAGTCAATATAATTCCTAAAAATCAGGGATTGTGATTATACAGATTTATAGGTTTATTTTAATTGTTTTTATTGCTGTAAATATCATAGGTCAACTCTCTTTATTTAGTTGATTTTGTTTCCTATTCAAAAAGATCAGATCTGATCTTGTTTATTGTATAAATTCCTGGTTGTGTATCAATAAAATGTGTGAAACAATTCTCCAAAAGTTTCAGAAGTCACCACCAATATGTATGTAAGCACACTTTCTCATATGTCTTTTTCATAAATAAATCATGTAAAATTGAAGTCGCTACCAATACACTAAGAATCCTGCCAACCCACCAAAATAATCTCCCATCTTCCTTGAAAATCTAGCCTTAGTGACCAATCATTAGCCCATTAGGTCCATAAAAACCCGCAAGAACCCCACACAAACAATTGGTCACAGATGTGAATTAAACAAAAATTGCAAAGTGAACTACTACCACATCCAACCTTTCCACCACAACCACATTGCACGCAATAATAATCCTCCTAAAGCACCCCTACTGTAGCAAATCAATTCCAGCGAGGGGACACCCCAGTTGTCCGTTACTAACTAATTATCAAGTAGTTCTACCTTGGTTTCCAATTATATTGCTATATCTATTAGGATGGAGTTAATTGGTTACCTCGTAATTAACCCACCAAACCTGTAGCAGAACAAAATTATAGTAAGCTGCATAAGAAAAAGGATAAATCTTGTCTCCTTACTACTACACCCCCACACCCAATCCTACTCCCCGTAGATTGAGGCCAAACCTTACATTATAATTGCCGGAAGAGAACATGTTTCTTCCTATGAATTCAGTCTTTCAATCTCCTCTTTTAACAATTTTCCAATTTCTTTTAATAGCAACAAATAACTTAGTGAGTTAGTGACCTCAAATTCAATACCTTGAACAATATCCCAATTTATTTGCTTAATACTGTGATTTTCCCAATAGTAAAATATCAATTTCAAATGACACTTCTGCTTCTCCAAAACACCAGAAATGAATCTCACCTGCCCAATTTGAAAACTTTTCTCAATAAGTTGCACAGATGCAAACCTCTACCGACACCTTCTGCTGACAACAGCTCGGCCAACGAGTTTCAGGGACTACCAAAGAGGTTATTTTATAAGGATTGGGAGGGTGTGATCTCGTGGTTGCTCTTTGTTTCATTTCTCTGATTTTTTTTTTCACCTTTCAACCTCACTCCTTTCTACACGTGTGCCAGTTTGGCGGTATCTCACCCCATTCCTTTCCTTTTTTCTTTTTTTTAATTTCTCTAATTATTTTTGTGAACCTATATCATGGTGCAATGGTTAAACAGCCAGCATCACAGGTCAGATCATCACTCCTGGCCAGCTATCTTGGTTGATTCTGAGAGTAATATGTGGCAATCAAACCAATATGCTCCCTCCTTTGATGGACTCCAAATCCACATAACAACAGCACACCAGTATTAACCTTATTGCTGCATTGATGCATACCTGCATGTATGAGTGTTGTACACATATAAACATGGCCGTAATTATATAGCTCTTTGGGCTTTTGATGTTGTTTTCAACACCTTGTGTCCTTGTCAAACATCAATATCCAAGTCAACGTACTTGTTATACAGCTATCAAGATTCTCAAATATGAATAATTTCTTCTTGCTTTGAAAAGACTCAAATCAGTCAAGCATATGACCTGGAATGTTCATACAAATCCTGATTCAAGCACCAAAAATCAGTATTGGAATCCAAGTAATAATAAGAACAAGTATTAAAAAGCTGATAGGTTTTATTTTCATGTGTTAGCTAATTTCGGTTTTTGATGAGCACTCATCATATCATCATTTTAAGGCAAGTTTACACTTATTTAATTAGTTTTTCTTCTTTAATGGTTGTGAATAGGTATGTTTTAGGTTTTTGTTGTTTTTCTTGCTTGTGCAGGTAGTACCGCACTCTTGCGTTGTTATGAGCGCTTAATGTTGAAGGTTAAATAGTGTTGAAAGATTTGTCCCACATCGGTTTCTCACACCACCCAAGCTTGGTTAATAAGTTCTAGAGACCCTCCACTTGGTAACTTAAGTTATTGAGTTGGATGCTGGTATCTAACATGGTATCAGAGCTAGGTCTTGGATGGGCTCACATTTTTCATTCCCCCCATTCCCGTGTCACTGCCCGGGGTCCTCTTTACCCGCGAACCCATGGGTCACCAATTTTTAGGTACAAACCGGGCTGTATGCGGTATCTATCCTATGTCTCAATGCTCGAGGGGGCTCTTTATCCAGAAACTCGTGGGCCTACCAAAATCTCTAGCTCAAAGTTTCATCGTCCGCGTACATCCGGGCTGTACGCGAGGGGCAGTGTTGAAAGATTTTGTCCCACATCGGTTTCTCACACCACCCAAGCTTGGTTAATAAGTTCTAGAGACCCTCCACTTGGGAACTTAAGTTGATAAGTTGGATCCTGGTTTCTAACAAATAGCTTAGGAGGAGCTCATGAAGCTTATTTGGTTGGGAGGAATTGTTGGTGCAAAGAAGAGGATCATTCCATGAAGTTTGGTGAAATTCTAGTAGTGGTACCGGTACCTCCAACCCGTGGTACTGGTACCAGTGGTGAGAAATCAGCAATTGAGTTTCGAAGACATATTGTAACGGTACCGCACCCCGAGTCTGCAGAATAATTTTGTAATTTTTGCCTTTTGTTGATGGGCTTTCTTGTCCTTTTGTTGCCCATTTTTGTAACCCTAATGAGGGAGTATTTAAGCATCATTTTCAGATGGACAAAGGATCTTATCTTTTCTAGGTTTTTGATTCTAGTTAGTTGTAGTTTTCTCTCTCTAGAATTCTTAATGGTTCTTAGTTTATTTTTCTTATTTAGCTTAAGGTTTCATAGTTCTTAGTTATATTTCCATTAGTAAGACTTGTTTTAGTAATTCTCTTATACTCTTGACTTTCAAGAACTTTGTATTTCCCTTTCAAAGTATTCAAGAAGCATTTACTTCAAGTTTCCTACTCTTTGATGGTTGTTTCTGCATTTATTTCTCACTCACTAGCATTTATGGAGTTCTAAACCTCTAAGGTATGGTTTAAAAGGTGGAAACTCATCGCCAACCAAGGTAACAATTTTCTCTCATACATTTGTTCTCTAATACAAGTTCTTTGGTAAGAAAATACTCTTATTCTCTCTTACAACTTCGGTGTGGCATTTTCTTGACATTTTGTTAACAAGTATGCTTGGTACATTTTGTGTTTGAATATATATATATATATATGCACACTATGTGTTTGATATTATGTTCAAAAGAGGATTTTCTACCATTCACCTTACATTTTTTGTTTTAAATGTTTTTAGAGTAATATCTTCCATCAAAGACCATTTCTCAATGGTTCCTAGATAAGACATTCATATGAGAGATTCATGTTCCTTTTTTGGGGATGAGTGGAAACCCTAAAATCCTACCATTTAACTTTCATTGTTTTCAACTTTTATCCAATAATCACACACTCAACAATCAACAAACCCCCATGATTTTACACATGCTTTCATATTCCTTGGGTAGCAAAGTGTAAGGCCTCTTGAATTGAGCACCTCCCACTCCTTGTGGAAAATGACCATTGGCCTCCCCATGTACTTGTGAGTTGTACATAAGATTTTGTATTATTTTGTAGAGTTGACTTTCCTATTTTATTAGTTTCCATATATTAAGGTTTCTATATTTCTTAGAGTTGACTTTCCTATTTTTGTAATAGCTTCTCTATAAATTATAGGTTTGTAATCATATTATCTCCACTTTGAATAAGATATTGTTCTTTTCTCTTAAAGATAGTTTTCATGGTATCAGAGCCCTAGGGCTATTGCTTTTTTCCTTTGTTGCTGCTGCCTTCTTCTCTCTCTCTTTGTTGCACTGCTACAGTACCTCGCTACAGTGCTTGCTACAGTACCCGCTACAGTATTTTTTAAAATTATTTTTCCCTCTTCCTCCTTTTGGTTAAGCTTGATTTGCATTATTTTTTGAATTTCTCCCTCTGTTGGCCTCTGTTTTCTAGGTTATTTCTCCCCTTTTGGCACTCTCTTATTGGGTTATTTTTGGGTTATTTCTGGTTTATCTGCTGGTGGTTTTCTCTCTCATTGGTTATTTCTGGGTTATTTCTCTCTCTTGTTCCCTGCCGGTTTCTGTAATTGACTTTCTGTTAGGATTTCAACTTCTCTCCCAGCAAATATCAGGCTTTCTCTTTTATCAGTGACCTTTGTACGACTAAGTATGGCCGATGAGAAAATTCAAGCGAATGAATGTAGCTTTTGTCTGTAAAGTATCTTTAAGAGAAGAACAGTGAAAACTATCTTCAAGAAAAGAACAATCTCTTATTCAAAAGTGTATTCAATATGATTACAAACCTAGAATTTATAGAGAAGCTATTACAAAATTATGGTAAGTCAACTCTACAAAATATAGAAACCTAGAAAACATAGAAACTCTTAATACATGGAAATGGTAAGTCAACTCTACAAAATAATACGAAATATACAGCTAACACCCCCCCTCAAACTCATGATGCAAGCGCAGAGAGCATCGAGAGTTTGTCAAGCAAGAAACGAAACCGAGCAGATGTGTGAGTCTTAGTCAAGAAATCGGCCAGCTGGAGAGCGGATGAAACATGAAAAAGCTTGATAGTCCCAGTTTGAACATGTTGACGGATAAAATGACAGTCGATCTCAATATGTTTGGTACGCTCATGAAAGACTGTGTTGTGGGCAATCTGAATGGCACTCTGACTATCACAATAAAGAGGGGTAGAAGGAGAGACAGAGACACCCAAGTCAGAAAGCAACCATCGAAGCCATATCACCTCAGCGGTGACCTGAGCCATAGCACGATATTCAGCCTCAGCAGTAAAACGAGCAACCACAGTCTGCTTCTTGCTCTTCCAGGAGATAAGAGAATCACCAAGAAAAACATAGAAGCCAGAAGTGGATTTGCGATCATTAACATCATCAGCCCAATCAGAATCAGCATAAGCCCTTAATTCAAGTGTAAAAGAAGACGATAAGTGCAAACTCTGAAAGATAGTGCCACGGATATAGCGAAGAACGCGCATGAGAGCACCCCAATGAGTAGAGCGAGGAGCAGAAACAAACTGACTCAGAATATGAACTGCGTAAGCAATGTCAGGTCGAGTCACAGTGAGGTAGACTAAACTACCAACAAACTCTCTATAAGGGGTAGGATCATCCAAAAGCACACCATCAGAAGTAGAGAATTTGGCATTCAACTCCATAGGAGTATTCACAAACTTAGAATCAGTCAATTGAGCCCGATGAATCAAGTCATTAGCATACTTAGCCTGAGAGAGCAAATAACCAGAAGGAGAGGATGCAACTTCAATGCCCAAAAAATAACGAAGGGGTCCTAAGTCTTTCATCTCAAATTCAGCAAAAAGATGACGTTTAACCGCATCGATAACAGAAATATCAGAACCAGTAATGATCATATCATCTACATACAGAAGAATAACAACCAGACCAGTAAAAGTATGGCGAATAAACAAGGCAGAATCATAAGTACTCGGAGTGAAGCCGATTTGAGAGATAGTGGTCTGAAAACGATCATATCAAGCACGCGGAGACTGCTTAAGACCATATAGAGCTCGACGAAGACGACACACCAGTCCTGATGTATGAGGAAGACCAGGGAGAGGACGCATATACACTTCCACAGACAATAACCCATTAAGAAAAGCATTTTTCACATCAAGCTGAAAAAGAGGCCTGACGAACAGCGGCCACAGAAATCAGAGTATGAACAGTAGTCATCTTGGCAACAGGGGCAAAGGTTTCCTCATAGTCAACACCATACTCTTGAGAAAAACCTTTAGCAACTAACCGAGCTTTATATCTCTCTAAAGAGCCATCAGAATTTGTCTTGACCTTATACACCCATTTACATCCAACAAGATTCTTATCTTCAAGTAACGGAACCAAATCCCAAGTACCAGTCTTATGTAGAGCATCCAATTCAGTTTGTATAGCATCAATCCAATTAGGATCAGAACAGGCTTCCTTATAGGATCGAGGCTCAAAATAAGAATGTACAGAAGTGAGAAAACTCCAAAAAGAGAGAGAATAACAAGTATTAGAAAAACCAAGTCTTACCGGAGGGCGACGAAGGCGGGAGGACCAGCGTGTTGGCGGATCATCAGTATCCAAGTCAGTAGTTGGTAGAACATCAGAAGGGGCGTCGAAGGAGAGAGGAGGAGAAGAAGTCCAGCGAGAATAAACTAATGGAAAAGAAGGAAAGTAGGGAAACATTAGACGAAACAGGAGGGGCAGTAGAAGAATCCAAATCAGAAATATACTCATCTGGAGGGACAGAGGAAGGAAAAGGATCAATAGAAACAAGATCTTCTTTACTAATAGGAACTATGCAAGGAGGAATAGAAAAGAAAGGAACACGTTCAAAAAATGCAACATGACGAGAGACATACAATTTTTTAGAAACGGAATCATAGCAACGGAAACCTTTCTGAAAGGAACTATAGCCTAAGAAGACATATAAGACAGAACGAGTACTAAGTTTAGTACAAGCTCGTTTAGAAAGAATAACAAAGCAAGTACATCCAAACATCCTAAGAAGAGAATAATTTGGAGGTTGACAAAAGAGTTTTTCATAGGGACACAAACCAGAAAGAAGAGGAGTCGGTATACGATTAATGAGATAGACAGCAGTGAGAACAGCTTCACCCCAGAAGACAGAGGGAACAGAAGAATAAATAAGAAAAGAACGAGCGGTGTCAAGAATGTGGTGATGTTTTCGCTCAACAACACCATTTTGTGCAGGAGTATCAGCACAGGAAGACTGATGAGAAATGAAGAAAATCAGTAAACTCTGTTAAAAAATATTCACCCCCAAAGTCAGAACGAAGAACTTTAATAGTTGTGGAAAATTGATTTTGAATCATAGAGTGAAATTCTTTAAAAATGCGAAAGAAATCAGATTTATGAGACATGAGATAAACCCAACAGAACTTACTATAATCATCAATAAAGGAAACATAATAAGAAAAACCACCCTTAGTAGTTACCGGGGAAGGACCCCACACATCAGTATGAACAAGTGCAAATAGTGAATCAGAAATAGACAGACTTTTAGGAAATGGCAAAGCCTTCATTTTTGCAAATGTGAGGCTTCCTAATGCATACTGCCAAAGAAGAACTAGATGCCAAGAATGCCATTGAAGACAAGAGGGATTGCAAATAGAGAAACTTAGAGAGAATGCGAATCTGAGAGGCATAGAGAGAGCAGGAGATAATCAACTAAACAAATCAAGAAGCCAGTCCAACCATCCAACAAAATCTGATTGTTCCAAGAAGACACTGTCCATAATTCTAAGGTGTCAAAACAGAGGTGCCGAGATAGAGAACCAAGAAATCAGAATTAGAGAAGAAAGACCAGCAAGATCCAATGAGAAGACCCAAACTCAGTAGAGAAGAAAATAGAAGAGAACTCCTTTAAACCAGAGAAACCACTTGAGATAACTGCAGTCCGAGAGAAAATCCAGGGAAGAGAGAGAAATTCAAAAGAAATCCAGCAGTGCTGTCTTGTGACGTCCCAAACCTGTTCTTTAAAAGTTGAACTAAACAGAGAGAGGGTAGTTCTTGAGAGCCAAAACAGAGAGAGAGGGTAGTTCTTGAGAGCCAAAATAGAGAGAGATCAGTGTAACCAGAGAAGAGCAGAGAGATGAAGGAAACAGGACATATGCCAAGACCAGTTAGCAGACCACGAGAGAAGAGAGAAGACCATAAAAATTAACCCAACTGAATTGCCAAACAAATTTTAGTTAGATGACAGAGAGGGCAGCATTCTACAAGAGAAGAAAACAGACCAAAGCCACTGCAGCACAAACCCCAACAGGAGCAACAACACAAAACCCAAGAAGCCACCACCAGAAAATAGGCTCGGGAAGTTTCAAATTTCAACAACAAATTTGCAGAAGACACCAGTCAAAAGAACCTACTGCAGAAGAAAAACTACTGCAAAGAAAACAAGGGGACAAACAGAGAGAGAAGTATGCTCATAGGACCATGAAAGCCCAAGGCTTTCATGATGGCTCTGATACCATGTAAAGTATCTTTAAGAAAAGAACAGTGAAAACTATCTTCAAGAGAAGAACAATCTCTTATTCAAAAGTATATTCAATATGATTACAAACCTAGAATTTATAGAGAAGCTATTACAAAATTATGGTAAGTCAACTCTACAAAATATAGAAACCTAGAAAACATAGAAACTCTTAATACATGGAAACTAATAACTTATGGTAAGTCAACTCTACAAAATAATACGAAATATACAACTCACAGTGTCATCAAAAGGGGCATTGGAAGAATGCTTGTCCTAGGCTTATTACACCATGCGCACGTATGGTTCAGCCTTGTCCCCTCGCTGATCTTGCTGCCCCATCTGTTGTGAGCACAGTGCCACATTTCCCTATGACATCTATGTTTGAACAATTTCAGACTTGACTAGCATCTCAATCTCAATCTCGGGATTTTGTTATGTCCACTCTGCACTCAGGTTTGAGTAATTTTTATTTTTCAAGTATTTCTTCCACCACTTGGATTTTTTATTCCGGTGCCTCTCATCATATGACTCCAAACTTGTCTCATCTTAAAAACTGTGTCTCTCCATCTTCTCCTATTACCATAGCTACTGCAAATGGATCTCACATGAATGTTAAATATATAGGCTCCGTCCTTCCTTCATCTAACTCATCTCTCTCTATTCCTAATGTGTTTTTTGTTCCTCAATTATCAGTCAATTTGCTTTCTATAAGTCAGTTATCTTATTCTGGTTTTGATGTTATTTTTTCTTCTTTGACTTGTGTTGTGCAGGATCAGGTATCCAAGAAGCAGATTGGGACAGGGCATAGAAATGGTGACTTATATGTGGTAGATACTCTTCAGATTCTCGAGTCCAATTTTTCTTCTGCTTTATCTTCATTTTCTCTTACAAATAAGTCATCTCCTTTTTATCTATGGCATGCTAGGTTAGGCCATGTGTCTAGTGCTCGCTTAGAAAGTCTTGTTAAGTCTGGCCATTTAGGCAAAGTCCCTATTGATGATATTCGAGGTTGTAGAGTGTAAACTTGCAAAAATGAAGGCTTTTGCCATTTCATAAAAGTCTGTCTGTTTCTAATTCACTATTTGCACTTGTTCATACTGATGTGTGGGGTCCTTTCCCAGTAACTACTAAGGGTGGTTATTCTTCTTACGTTTCCTTTATTGATGATTATAGTAAATTCTGTTGGGTTTCTCTCATGTTTCATAAATCTGATTTCTTTCGCATTTTTAGAGAATCACTCTATGATTCAAAACCAATTTTCCACGACTATTAAAGTTCTTCGTTCTGACTTGGGGGGTGAATATTTTTTAACAGAATTTACTGATTTTCTTCTTAACATGGACATTTCTCATCAGTCTTCTTGTGTTGATACTCCTGCACAAAATGGTGTTGCTGAGTGGAAACATCACCACATTCTTGACACCGCTTGTTCTCTTCTTATTTCTTCTTTTGTTCCCTCTGTCTCCTGGGGTGAAGCTATTCTCACTGCTATCTATCTCATTAATCGTATACCTACTCATCTTCTTTCTGGTTTGTGCCCCTATGAAAAACTCTTTTGTCAACCTCCAAATTATTCTCTTCTTAGGGTGTTTGGATGTACTTGCTTTGTTCTTCTTCCTAAACGAGCTCGTACTAAACTTAGTGCTCGTTCTGTCTTATGTGTCTTCTTAGGCTATAGTTCCTTTCAGAAAGGTTTTCGTTTCTATGATCCCCTTTCTAAAAAATTGTATGTCTCTCGCCATGTTGCTTTTTTTGAACGTGTTCCTTTCTTTTCTATTCCTCCTCGCATAGTTCCTACTAGTAAAAAAGATCTTGTCTTTATTGATCCATTTCCTTCCTCTGTTCCTCCAGATAAGTATATCTCCGATTTGGATTCTTTTACTGTTCCTCATGTTTCGTCTAATGCTTCACATTCTGACTTTCCTTCTTTTCCCTTAGTTTATTCTCGTCGGACTTCTTCTCCTTCTCCTCTCTCATTCGACGCCCCTTCTGATGTTCTACCAACTGCTGACTTGGATACTGATGATCCGCCAACGCGCCGGTCCTCCCGCCTTCGTCGCCCTCCGGTAAGACTTAGTTTTTCTAATACTTGTTATTCTCTCTCTTTTCGGAATTTTCTCACTTCTATACATTCTTATTTTGAGCCTCGATCCTATAAGGAAGCCTGTTCTGATCCTAATTGGATTGATGTTATGCAAACTGAATTCGATGCTCTACATAAGACTGGTACTTGGGATTTGGTTCTGTTACCTGCAGATAAGAATCTTGTTGGATGCAAATGGGTGTATAAGGTCAAGACAAATTCTGATGGCTCTTTAGAGATATACAAAGTTCGGTTAGTTGCCAAAGGTTTTTCTCAGGAGTACGGTGTTGACTATAAGGAAACCTTTGCCCCTATTGCCAAGATGACTAATGTTCGTACTCTGATTTCTGTGGCCGCTGTTCATCATTGGCCTCTTTTTCAGCTTGATGTGAAAAATGATTTTCACAATGGATTCTTGTCTGAGGAAGTGTATATGCGTGCTGCCCCGGTCTTCCTCATACATCAGGTCTGGTGTGCCGTCTTCGTCGAGCTCTATATGGTCTCAAGCAGTCTCCGCGTGCTTAGTATAATCGTTTCCAGACCACTATCTCTCAAATTGACTTCACTCCAAGTACTTATGATTCTGTCTTGTTTATTCGCCACACTTCTACTGGTCTGGTTGTTATTCTTCTGTATGTGGATGATATGATCATTACTGGCTCTGATATTTCTGCTATTAATGAGGTTAAACGTCATCTTTTTGCTGAATTTGAGATGAAAGACTTAGGACCCCTTCGCTACTTTTTGGGCATTAAAGTTGCATCCTCTCCTTCTGGTTATCTGCTCTCTCAGGCTAAATTGACTGATTTTAAGTTTGTGGAAACTCCTATGGAGTTGAATGCCAAATTCTCTACTTCTGATAGTGTGCTTTTGGATGTCCCTACCCCTTATAGGGAGCTCGTTGGTAGTTTAGTCTACCTCATTGTGACTCAACCTGGCATTGCTTATGCAGTTCATATTCTCAGTCGGTTTGTTTCTGCTCCTCGTACTACTCATTGGGGTGCTCTCATGCGCGTTATTCGCTATATTCGTGGCACAATCTTTCAGAGTTTGTACTTATCATCTTCTTTTACACTTGAGTTGAGGGCTTATGTTGATTCTGATTGGGCTGGTGATGTTAATGATCTCAAATCCACTTCTGGCTTCTGTGCCTTTCTCGGTAATTCTCTTATCTCCTGGAAGAGCAAGAAGCAGACTGTGGTTGCTCGTTCTACTGCTGAGGTTGAATATCGTGCTATGGCTCAGGTCACCGCTAAGGTGATATGGCTTCATGGTTGCTCTCTGACTTGGGTGTCTCTGTCTCTCCTTCTACCCCTCTCTATTGTGATAGCCAGAGTGCCATTCAGATTGCCCACAACACAGTCTTTCATGAGCGTACCAAACATATTGAGATCGACTGTCATTTTATCCGTCAACATGTTCAAGCTGGGACTATTAAGCTTTTTCATGTTTCATCAGCTCTCCAACTGGCCGATTTCTTTACTAAGACTCACACATCTGCTCGTTTTTGTTCCTTGCTTGACAAACTCTCGATGCTCTCTGCGCTTGCATCATGAGTTTGAGGGGGGGTGTGAGCTGTATATAAGATTTTGTATTATTTGTAGAGTTGACTTTCCCATTTTATTAGTTTCCATGTATTAAGGTTTCTATATTTCTTAGAGTTGACTTTCCTATTTTTGTAATAGCTTCTCTATAAATTCTAGATTTGTAATCATATTGTCTACACTTTGAATAAGAGATTGTTCTTTTCTCTTAAAGATAGTTTTCAGTACTATGCTTGCAACTACATCATCCTATACTTGGGTTAAAGAAAGACACGGAAAATAGCAACCATCAGTTTCCAAAACACAAATCAAGTTGTATTGGTTTAAGTCATTTGGTTAATCCACAAGCCATCTAGCATTTAAAGGAGTCAAGATCAAGTCTACTAGAAGATTGCTTGAAGATCGAGATTGGAGCTTGCTTGATACATTCGTCAAAATCTCTCGATTCCTTTATAGGATGGTAAGTGGACTTAGCACCTAAGTTTTCATGTCTTTTAGGTATTTTAAAATGACTTTAACCTAAGTTTTTATATGAATGTAGGTGGCTTAACATGTCCAAAGTTCATAGAATGATCGACAAGTGAAAATTGGTCAAACAGAGTTGAAAATAATTTTTTGAAAATCCTGTTATATAGGATCGATCCTTCCTTTTTTGTAGGATCGATCCTAGGTCCAAAATGTTTAGGATCGATCCTACATTTTTCCTAGGATCGATCCAAATCGAGGTTTGCTTGAAAAAACTTTATTTTTGCATATTTTTTATTGGTTTTGACCTATACCAAGTCCTACACAACTAGGGAACTCTACTAGGGTTATAAATAGGTTGTTTTAGCTTATTTTACAGGTGAGGAAAATTATTGATTGATCTTTAACCTAGATTTGAGAAATTCTAGCCTCCATAGCATGCAACACCTTCTACATTATGCTTAGCTTCTAGTTGCATGTTTTTTTTCTCTTTTTGATCTTCGATCTGTAAACCATACCCAATTTGTTTAGAGGGATTCAAGGGACCGAATCTCACCATTATTGTTAGCCTTGGTGGATCTCCAAGGTGATTGGATTTAGCTGGCGCAATTCCGATAGTTGCTGTCAGTTACAGTGTCATGTATTGTTGGTACGTTTTGGGTTGTGAAGAAGCTTAAAGGCAGCGTGAGCTACTTGGCTTGTGGACTCAAGCGTTTGGTCCTAGTGTCAGAGCCTTGTAAGTTGTCTTTTTCTTAGTGCTTCCATATCTTCCTGGGTTTTTTTACCCTGTTGGGGTTTTCCTCGTTAAATCTGTGTTCTTATATTTGCTTTAATTTTCCGCTACGTGTAGTTGCTAATTGAACACATAGATTAATTAGGGTTATAATTGGTTATTTAAGTTTATTTGGGTAATTCTAAGTATCCATTAATTTCAAATGACTCGCATCCTCGAAATTTTCAAAAGCCTTTCCATGTTTATAAGAAATGAAATGTACTGAAAGACAAGATAGAAAAATAATACAACAAAGAGACGGAAGCATTCCACCTCGGGAAAAAAAATTTAAAGAAAAAAGAAAAAGTTATTAAAAAAGAAATGAAATTTATTGAAAGATGAGATAGAAAAGTAAAAGAGACAGAAGCATTCCACCTGCGGGAAAAAATTATTAGAAAAGAAAAAAAAAAAAAAAAGCCAACTATGGTAACCTATGAAAGATACTAAAAAGTTAAGTAACCTCCACTGTCAATAGATACTAATACATCATTTGAAATACGACTAGATGTTTGTTATATGGAAAAAGCCTTCTAAAAGACAAACACGAACTCCATTATGTTAAAAGTAAGCATCGTGAGATATTGTATTTACTGGTTCATCACCTAGGATACACGTCTGTAATCATGCAATTGTTTCAACATGGGCAGTGTTGAAACAACTTGGAAAGGGAACAGCAGGGAAGAAATTAATCAATCTCAGGAAAAAAAAATTATAAAATCCATGGAACTAACATGATGTAAATATTTCACAATTTATATATAAGAAAAAGGTAATGCAAATATACTCTTACGAATACTGGTAGCCCCGTAAAAAATAGGTAGCACAAGGCTCTCTTGAGTATAATACAAGCCTTGCATGCCTTTAGAACATTTGCAAAACATGCTCCAGTCACTGCTCACAAGGGGGACAAGGAACTATAGTCAAGTTGGGCTCAACATAATTGAAGCATACTGCCAACTGCATTTTCTCATCCTGAGTGTTTCCCAAATCCCTGTGAGCTGTACATTCTTATTTAGTTTCCTCTCATATATTATTTAGTTTCCTTTCCTTAGTTTTCTTGTAAAGTTAGTTTCTATTTTGTAGATAGTTGACTTTCTAGGCTTTCCATATTTTGTATTCGAGCTCTTCTATATATTGTAACATATTGTAACCTATTAATTAAGTTGGAATAAGATTGCATAGCTACTAGGGTTTTCTTCCTAAGAAGTTATCATGGTATCAGAGCCCTAGGGGATGGTAGTTTGCTAAGTTGCTCTATCTCCTTCTGCCGGAACTTCCTTGATGTCGCTGCCTCTCTCTCTCTCTCTCTCCCTGCCACTACTACTGCCACTGCCTCTCTCTCTCTCGGCCACTACTGTTGCCTCTGTCTCTTTCTCTTCGTTACTGATGTTATATCTTGTTTGATTCTTATTTGATTAAGCATGGCGGACAAGAAAATACAGATGATTAGCATACGTTTGAATGAGAATAACTATTCTTATTGGGCCAAAGTTATGGAGAATTTACTTCTTGGTCATGGACGATGGGGGTATGTAAGACTTCTCCAAAATCTATGGACCCTAAAGTTAAAGGTTATGCTTTAGCCCTAGCCAAATGGAAGATGGAAAATGCTCAGGTTCTTACTTGGCTTCACAGCTTAGTGGAACCAAGTATTGGTAAAAAAATTTCAAAATTTGATTCTGTTACCTTGGATTAGGAATATCTTAAAGAACTCAACCTGGAATCCAATTATGTCTGAGAATATAAAATAGAGGGTCATATTTGGACTGCCAAGTAAGGCGGGAAATCAATCCAAGCATTTTACACTGAAATAACTAGCTTTTGGATCAGTTGGCCTTTATGGATCCTCTTGACTTGCTGAGTATGTATAGCTATCTCCAGAAGAGGAATCGTCAACGCCTCACTCAATTTTTTATGGCTCTTCGAGAACAGTTTGAACCCCTTTAAAGGGCTATTATGCACCGAGTACCTTTCATTTTCCTTTACTGCGATAGTTAGAGAGCTCATTGCCGAGGAGACTCATCTCAAGTTGTGCCAGCCCAGTTCCTCTGACGTATTTGTGTTTGTTGCTACATCACTAGCACCATTACTTCCTACACCATCTGGTTTTGTCATCAAGGTTACAGGCAAGCCAAAACCTTGTGGGGCCACTGAAGAATGCAGTTTTTGTCACTAAAGAGGGCATTGGAAACATGTTTACCCTAAACTTCTTGCTCTAAGCCTACCTCCGGCTCTATCTCGTCCTCAAACTGCTCTGGCTGCCCCACCTCTTGTTAGCCTAACGCCATCTATGTTTAAGCAATTTTAGGATTGGTTAGCATCTCAATCTCAGTCACAGTTTCTGCGATGTCCACTCTACCCTCGAGTTAAAGTAATTTTGATTCTTTAGGTATTTTTTTCTACTACTAGGATATTTGATTCTGGGGCTCACACTATATGACTCCAAACATCTCTCTTCTTAAAAATTATATGTCTCCATCTTCACCTATTACTATAGCTACTGCAAATGAGTTTCACATGCATGTTAAATATATAGGGTCTGTTCTCCCTTCCTCTAGCTCACCACTATCTATTCCTAATGTGTTTTTTGTACCTCAATTGCCAATTAGTTTGCTCTCTATAAGTCAATTATCTTATTCTAGTTTTGATGTCATTTTTTCTTCTTTGACTTGTGTTGTGCAGGATCAGGTATCCAAGAAGCAGATTCGAACAGGGCATAGAGATGGCGACCTATATATTGTGGATGGTCTTCAGATTCTTGAGTCCAGTTTTTCTTCAGCTTTATCTTCCTTTTCTCTTACAAATCAGTCCTCTCTTTTTTATCTATGGCATGCTAGGTTAGGCCATGTGTCTAGTGATTGCTTAAAAAGTCTTGTTATGTTTAGTCATTTAGGCAAAGTCTCTATAGATGATATTCAAAATTGTAGTGAGCGTAAACTTGCAAAAATGAAGGATTTGCCATTTAATAAAAGTATGTCTGTTTCGGATTCACCATTTGCACTTGTTCATACTGATGTACGGGGTCCTTCCCATGTTCTAAGGATGGGTCTTCTTATTATGTTTCATTTATAAATGACTATAGTAAGTTCTGATGGGTTTATCTCATGTCTCATAAATATGATTTCTTTCATATTTTTAAAGAATTTCACTCCATGATTCAAACCCAATTCTCTACTTCTATTAAAGTTCTTCGTTCTGACTTGGGAGGTAAATATTTTTTAACTAAATTTACTTATTTTTCTTATTAACTTGGGAATTTTTCATTAGTCTTCTTGTGTTGATACTACTGCACAAAATGGTGTTGCTAAGCCGAAACACCATCATATACTTGACACTGCTCGTTCACTTCTTATTTCCTCTTATGTTCCCTCCATCTTCTAAGGTGAAGCTGTTCTAATTGCAGTCTATCTCATTCATTACATTCCTACTCCTTTTTTCTCCGGTTTGTCTCCCTATGAAAAACTTTTTGGTCAACCTCCAAATAATTCTCTTATTCCGGTGTTTGGATGTACTTGCTTTGTTCTCTTTCCTAAACGAGCTCGCACTAAACTTAGTGCTCGTTCAGTCTTATGTGTTTTCTTAAGCTAATTTTCCCTCTCATAAAGGTTTTTGTTGCTATGATCTCATTTCTAAAAAATTGTAGTTTCTCATGATGTTGCCTTTTTTTAACGTGTTTTCTCGTGATGTTGCCTTTTTTGAACGTATTCCTTTCTTTTCCATTCCTCTTCGTGTGGGTTCCCATTAGTAAAAAGGATTTTGTCTCTATTGATTAATTTCCTTCAAGATTAGTATGTATCTAATTTGGATTCTTATACTCTTCCCACTGTTTCCTTTAATGTTTCTCATTCTGAGTTTCCTTCTTTTCCCTTAGTATATTCTCGACGAGCTTCTTCTCCTCCTCATCTCCCCCTTTAGACGCTCCCTCTAATGTCCTACCAACTGCTAGCTTGGATATTGATGACTTGCCAATACGCTTGTCGTCCCGCCTTCGTCGTCCTCCGGCAAGACTTGGTTTTTCTATTCTCTCTCTTTTCAGAGTTTTCTCACTTCTATACATTCTTATTTTAAACCTCGATCCTATTAGGAAACCTGCTCTAATCCTAATTGGCCTGATGCTATGCAAACTTAATTAGATGCCTTGCATAAGACTAGTACTTGGGAATTGAATCGGTTGCATGCATATAAGAATCTTGTTGGGTGCAAATGGGTGTATAAAGTCAAGACAAATTATGATGGCTCTTTAGAAAGGTGCAAAGCCCGATTGGTTGCCAAAGGCTTTTCTCAAGAGTATGGTGTTGACTATGAGAAAACCTTTGCTCCAGTCACCAAAATAACTATTGTTCGTACTCTGATTTCTGTGGCAGATGTTCGTCATTGGCCTCTTTTTCAGCTTGATGTGAAAAATGCTTTCCTTAATGGGTTTTTGTTTGAGAAAGTGTATATGCGTCCTTCCTCTGGACTTTGTCATCCATCGGGTATGGTGAGTCGTCTTCGTCGAGCTCTATATGGTCTCAAGCAGTCTCCTTGCGCTTGGTAAGATTGATTTCAGTCCATTATTTCTCAGATTGGTTTTACTCCAAGTACTTATGACTCTGCCTTATTCATCCGTCATACTTGTACTGGTTTGGTAGGCATTCTTCTGTATGTGGATGATATGATCATTACAGGTTCTCATATTCTGCTATAGATAAGGTTAAACGTCATATCTTTGCTGAGTTTGAGGTGAAAGAATTAGGACCCCTCCGGGTTTTTTTTTTTTTTTTTTTGGGCATTGAAGTTGCATCTTCTCCTCTGGCTATTTGCTCTCTCAAGCTAAGTATAATAATGAGTTAATTCACCGAGATCAACTGATTGATTCTAAGTTTGTGGATACCCTTATGGAGTTGAATGCAAAATTCTCTAATTTTGAGGGTGTGCATTTGAATGATCCTACATCTTATCGGGAGCTACTAGGTAGTTTACTCAACCTGACATCACTTATGTGGTTAATGTTCTAAGTCAGTTTGTATCTACTCCTAGTACTACTCATTGGGGTGCTCTTATGCGAGTTCTTCGTTATATCCGTGGAAATATCTTTCAGATCTTGCATTTATCATCTTCTTCTACACTTAAGTTGAGGGCTTATGCGGATTCTGATAAGTTGGTGATGTTAATGACCGCAAATCCACTTTTGGCTTCTGTGTTTTTCTCGATTATTCTCTTGTATCTTGGAAGAGCAAGAAGTAGACTGTGGTTGCTCGCTCTACTGCTGAGACGGAATATCGTGCTATGGCTCAAGTCACTACAGAGGTGATCTAGCTTCGATGGCTGCTCTCTGATTTGGGTGTCTTTATCTTTCCTTCTACCCCTCTCTATTGCGATAGTCAAAGTGTTATTCAAATTGCTCATAACATAGTCTTTTATGAACACACCAAACATATTGAGATAGATTGTCATTTTATTCGTCAACACTTTCAAGTTGGGATTATTCAACTCCTTTATGTTTCGTCTACTCTCCAGCTTGCAGATTTCTTTACTAAGACTCACATCTGCTCGGTTTCACACTTTACTTGACAAACTCTCGATGCTCTCTACGCTCGTATCGTGAGTTTTAGGGGGGAGGGGGGGGGAGGCGAGTTGTACATTCTTATTTACTTTCCATATTTTGTATTTGAGCTCTTGTATATATTGTAACCTATTGTAACCTATTCATTAAGTTGGAATAAGATTGCATAGCTACTAAGGTTTTCTCCTTAAGAAGTTATCAATCCCACCCACCTTAAAAGGGGCAAGCACCCTCAGTATCCTAAAATAACTTAGGACATTATTTCAGTTTTATGTTACAATCAAATATTAAGATAACAATCACCTTTTTGAGCCGCTTTTTATGTTTGATATGGTAAATAAGTCCAGAGAATTATTTGACAAATCGGAGAAGTCAACAGCCTGAGTCCCCGTGCAATTCACTGGTAGAAGAACAAAGATCCCTATAATCCCAGCAAATGAAAATACTCTCAAACTGCAACATTCAGATAAAAACAAGCATGAACTTGAATCAAGATGAAATATGAGAAGGAAATGCAAACCTGACAACACCAAAGTAAAACTTTGAATATCAACAACAACAAGCAGTGCTGTATAATGGTCAAAAAGAAAAGAAATACAATAAAATCAAGGTGAAAAACTGTAGCAGTTATATTTGTTACAACAGATACATCTGTAACTTCTACAACGTAGTCACCACCACCAAAAGAAAGGTCAAAATTCATTCCATGTTGCAGATACTAGCTACATAAGTTTTTTCAGCCATTGAGTAAACCACTCCATGTAAATAAAAATAAAAATAAAAAAAATAGCAATGACGTGGATCAAGACTGAGTAGCCCTATATAATTGGAGCCTACTCCAACCCAGCCTTGAAATGCCTTCCATAATCTTGTGCAACCAATAAGGTCTAGGCAAAGCCATTACTTGATTAACCACCCATTATCAACATATGTGAGTTATGAGTATATATGTTTGACCATTTGTGCTTATGCTAAGAGAAAACAAATAGTGAAAAATGAGTAGATGAAGAGAAAATCTGAGTGCAACCTGGCCTCGTATTTGGACATCCTAGTTCAATCTTAACCCTACCCAGATTAACCCCACCCAGGGGCAGAGAAGGTCACCCAATTAAGTAGATCTTTAGTTGTATTATTTCAACTGATTCCTTATATTGATATGTGTGCATGCAAACTGCATCAACTATTGCTTGTTTTTGGAGTTTTGAAAAAAAATATATATAGAAAACATAATTGAATTTTCTTTCCAAGGCATTGAAAAATTCAAAATCAAATTTTCATTTGCTTTTCTATTTTTTATGTGTTTTAGTCTATGGTATTTTTCACATTTTGGGCATTCTAACTAAAAAAGTGTCATCTTATTATGTGTGCGCGTGCATGGGCTTCTAAATGGGCAAGTGCCATTTATGCTTGTCATCTGATACAAAATGATTCCTTGTCAAGTAAAATACAATGTAATGAGTGAACTCCTCCCTTAGGGCATTTGAAACTGAATTTTGACAGGTGTTCCATTGTAAACCCAGGTTCTCTAGGAATGTATTATCCACAACAATCATGATGTAATAAAGAATTACTCTGTCTAGATCGACCAGATAAGCCACTTCCTCCAAAGCTGAATTTCTTGCTCTCTTATTTGCGCTCAAGGAAAGTAAAATCAGGGGCTCACGCAATATAGCTATAAAGGGGGATTGTATTAATGTGATCACTTGGACCAATTGAGGGTTAGGAATCCGTTGAAGGTTCTTGCATATGTACAGGAAAGTTCAATAATCTTGCCACAATCGTTAGAGCATCTTTTCATTGGATCCGCAAGAGTGACTGATTCGAAGATGACTTCTTATCCAAGATGGGGACAACCATTTTGGTAATTTTACTAACATTTTTTCCCACTTTAGCTCCTGTATTTCTTCTTTTGTCAATGTTAGTTGATGTCTTATCCAAGCATGGGAAGGGAGGAGGGAAGATGTTCAACAAAATTTTTAGAGTTACTTGTAAATTATATACCTATAACTCTTTTTGAGGGACATGAACCCACAAACAACAGAACATCTTAACTTAATACCATTTTTCTTTAGTTTAATTTCAATTAGTAATAATCTCTGTCTCACACACACATATAAATAAACAAACACACAAATGCAAGGATTTTATCATCAGAAAATGTATGAATTGATAGTTGACAAATATTTACTCATAAAGAAGTTAACTTCTCCATGCGCACCTAGAAGCTTTGTTTGCTGACATGAAATGATAAAAACACTTTCTTGAGAAGGATGCACATTACCTGAAGATAAAAATGCGAATTAAAACCACAGCATCCAAGCCAGAGGATAACAATAGTTCCTCTTCAGAGAGCTTCCATGCCCTTCCCAGCCAACCAGGAGAAGGCAATAGCCTCTCTAGGTTGAAAACACTTCTCCGTTTATATTTTCCTTCAGCCAGCAAGCGTGGTGCATAAACATCAACATAACTCGGTTGTTTTCTCAGTATAGAATACAATGTGAAAAATAAGACACAAAGACCGAAGTTGATTCCCACAGACGTTAGAAGAGCAGACACAAGCATTTCTTCAAAGCAATCTCAAAATCTCGATAAACATAACATGATGAACACTAAACTGCACCCAGTACAAAAAAAAAAAAAAAAAAAAAAATTTTTAAAAAAACAAATAAAAAAAAAAAAACGCCCCCCAAAAAAAAAAAAAAAAAAAAAAAAAATACTTTAGGATACCAGATTAAAACTCATAAATGCACTAGAGTACAGAAGCCGTAAGAAGCATAAGATAGTGCAACAATAATGCATACATTACTCATTTTTTATTTACCTAAGGGAAAAGGAAATATAAATACCCCAGAGAGAGAACTAAAAGGAAAATGATAACTCTATAGTTCATCCCACAACCAAATGTTGTCAAACAGATGATGAAATACCATAAGATAGGCCTGAGATATATTACATATATAAGCGGAACGGCCACCCTCACCCCGCAACAAAAAATAAAGAGACAAAAATAAGATTAAAAAGTTGTACTTTCTCCTTTACCAGCAATAAAATATGGTAGTTTGGCTGACTGCCTTGCCGAAAACTAGATTATAAATGTCATTGTATACTTAAATTAATTTATGGATAATTTCAAAGGTCAAATGTAAACACACACCTACTTCTCATGGCTCTTAAAGTAGCAACGACTGTGAAAGCAAGGTTTTAAACATAAATCACTTGCGGGACTAGAACTTATTCTTTGAAGCTCATGGAAATTTAACACACTTTGAATCCAAAATCTAAACAAAGGCATACAAGGTTTTAAACTAAAATTCCAAGTTGAACGTCAGCTAAATCAGAAATGAATTTCATTTGTTTAATTGAACATAATTCATGAACTCTTATCTTTCCTTGCTCCAAAACAGGCAAGTGTTCAAAAGCTTTCTGGGACCACTAACAGAATCTACCTTTCAATATTGCCAAATCCAAGTAATTAATTCCCACAAAACCATTTGAAGCCCTACCCATTACCCCAAATTATTAAATCCACCCCCCACCCCCCCAAAAAAAAAATAAAAAAAAAAAAAAAAAAAGATAAACCCAACTGACTGACATAATGGTAATTTCAAATCCTTCCAACAGTTGGGGACCATAACATCTCAACAATCCCAAGTCCATATAGACTTCCATTACTACTTTCACTCAAAACCAACGAGACCCGTTTGCTACATAAACATACATTAACACATACCCTTCTTTCAAGATTTTCCACAAAGTTCCTTTTCCCATCTTAAGGGATTTTCAAGTTTAATTCAACTGACAACTAAAATATAACACAAAAGACAATCCCAGAAAAGCATCCAATCAAATACAACATAGTTCTAGCAAACAATTTTAAAAAAAAAATGCGAAGAAAGAATCAAACCTCAGAACCCTTTGCGTGTATAATCTACAGTGATTGCTGAAGACTGAAGATGGTGTTTACCTCTGTTTTCAAAGGAAATCGTTTTTTTTTTTTCAGTAGCTACTAGACTGAATATAGCATTGCTAAAATGGGCTACTTCGTCTGAGTTTAATTACCAGCAATGCCACTCGTTGCCGTTTGCTCTTTTCGTAAGGAAAGAGGCAAGAGAAGTACCAGTGAGGTTTTTTTCGGTGTTGCGTGTTCTACTTTTATATGCTGTTCGAAAAAATATTGGACCAATGGGGTTTTTTCGAGTTTTTTTGTTTTTATGTTCTGAATTTTTGGTGGAAAAGTTGGTGATTTTGAGGGTTGCT
Organism: Hamamelis virginiana; assembly: GCA_017140935.1. Classification (NCBI taxonomy): domain Eukaryota; kingdom Viridiplantae; phylum Streptophyta; class Magnoliopsida; order Saxifragales; family Hamamelidaceae; genus Hamamelis; species Hamamelis virginiana. The sequence continues at coordinate 2,376,771 of JAESVK010000964.1, forward strand.
GTAGTCAACGCTATCCTTTGGCGGTTTGCCTAACGGCTAGTCAAACCTCCATCCACCTTCAAACCATTTGACATTGGAGTTTGATTCGTGATATATTGTCTTTTTCATAAGATAATGAAATTTATATATGTTTATGGATTCACATCATATACGTCTCATTCCTTTATACGAGAAGTAATTATTTGGATGATTAAATTATATTTTCCTATTTTAACTTTTGATACTTTATGACACATACAAACATGAATGAAAACGATAAAGTCAACCTATGCTTATGTAAACATGAAACTAATAGATTATTGTGGGATATATTTTGAAAAATTTACTGTTGGATTAGATATTATACTTATGTATGTTATGCATGTCAAAAATTATATTGATCTGATGGTCGATTTTTCTTTAAAATGTCACTTATAAAAACTGTAAGTTTTCAACGGTTATATTTTTTTTTTCAGTTTATATATTGAGATGTTTACATTGAATCACCGTAATTTTAGACATGCATGATATTCATAAGCAAAATATTTAATCAATGATCAGTTTTCAAAATATGTATCCTACAATTATAACTTCATGTTTACATAAGATATATAATAATATGCTGACTAGATCAGGATTGTAAACTTGGATTCTTAGGGTTTATAAATTAAACTTGCGGCCATGTGTTTTCAAGTTACCATGAGTTAAGGTTAGGAGAATCCGATCAACTTGGTTTATCTGCTAGTGGTGTCAAAATGGACTGATCGGGCCAGCCTGGCCTATTAATAAAGTGGGCTAACGAGCTATCGGATCAGATCAGGCTTGGCCCGTTAAGCTATCGAACCGAATCGGGGCCTGCCCAATAAGAGGAAAAGGTCTGTCCAATCCGGTCCACTAAGATAATGGGCCGAATCGAGCTAATATATCGAGCTATGGGGCTAATGAATCGGGCTAACAAGGTTTTTGTCAATTTTAATTTTTTTTTCTCTTTCTTTTAGTATATTTAAATTACAATGTAAAAAAAAAAAAAAAAAAAAAAACAAAAAACAAAAAAAAAAAAAACAAAAAACATAACTAGGAGAGTACATGAATAAATAATAATTAAACAAAAAATAAACTCTTTTTATTCATATTTCAAATGTATCACCATGGTTAAAAATTAAAAAGATTTAAAGATTGTTGTCAAAAAATAATAATTTTAATTAAAAATATATGAGATTCTTAATTAAAAAAGATAATTTGTGACTTCTACTAAATAAGTTTTTTTCCTTTTTCAAAAATTTAGTGAGTTCATGAATGAAAAAATAAAATAAAAAATACCAAATAGACTCGTTAATAGGCTCATTTAATTGTAATTAAGACTTATTAAAAGAAAAGACGCATAATTTGTAAAATACAAAACACACTGTTGGATTGAACAAACTTCTTATGAATAATGTTATGATTGCAAAGAATCATAATAATCTAATGGCCTATTTTTGAAAAATACCAATGTAAAAAATTGTATGTTTTGTTCTTCAAAATATCACAAATCTTTTATAGTCATTATTCAAAAATTGACCATTGGATATGTTGTCCCAAATATATAACCATAGAGGGGGGGTGAATAAGGTTTATGGCAAACTTTTGCTAATATTACCAAATAAAATTATAGTTCAATTTTTTAGCAATGGAAGCAAATAAATAAACAAGTAATTGAAAAGAGAGTAAGGGATAGAGAGATCAAACACAGCGATTTAACGAGGTTCGGACTCCGCCTACTCCTCGCCTTAAGCACCCAACTCAAAGATTCCCACAATCCACCAAGGATTAGCTCCTTGAAGGTGAAGAAACCTTTACACAGTCTTCTTTATACCAGGTGGAAGACTCTCTCACCTAAGCTCACCAAGAACTTCAACAATGGCTCACAAAGAACCCCCAAATGTGCTCACAAAGAACATTTAATACAATCTCACAAAGTTGGTGTGTACAATAAATGCTTCAATAAGCTGATTCACACAAGTGTAGAGCACAACTAATAGTTTTTCAAATGATTAACTAGTATAGCTCAAGAGTCTGGTAGAGAATGCTTTAAACAATGAATGCTTTCAATTAATGATAATAACTATAGTTGGATTCATATAAATAAATGAGGTACAAACCTCTTTATATAGCCTTCATGGTCTGAGATGGCCGTTTGAATGGAGCTTGAATGTCATTGGAGGAGAGGAGAAGAGCAGGCCTCATTAAATACTCAAAATAAAGAGAGCCGTTTTGTATTTGTAAGCTCATTAGTCGACTAAGTAAAAGGGATTAGTCGACTAGATAGTTAAAATTCAAAGCGATTTTTGTTCCCGGGCACGGTTAGTCGACTAGGCAACTTTGGTTAGTCGACTAGACAGGTCAAAATCAGTTTATTAAAATTTCCGAGCACGGTTAGTCAACTAGGTAAGGGTGTTTAGTCGACTAGCTCTTCTGCATTTCCAAACAAGGCTACTGGACTATCTTTAGTCGACTAGACTAATATGATTAGTTGACTAAAGGTCTCATTAGTCAACTACTCTAGGTGATTAGTCGACCAAACTTAGAATTTCTAAAATTCTAGCTTCTGGACCATAATTAGTCGACTATACTAATATGCTTAGTCGACTAAGCATACTTTTAAGCTAAAAACTTGAAATTCTTAGGTCAATTTCAACTCAAATTATCTAAAGTAGTTAACTTAGGCTTTCAAAGGCATTTTTGCAAGTTTTCTAAGTTAATGAATGCCAATGCAACATGAGAAAAACTTTTGGCTTGAGCTATGCAAGTTTAATCAAATGAGTTGCCTTACGAAGGGTTCCTAAACATCTTGTCTTCAAAGGTCTTCAAGGAATGACTTCAAGATGTCCTACACAAGCTTCATGATTTAATGACTTTGCATTTTTGCACAATTGGGAAGCTTTAAATGTGTTAATGAGCTCCAACAAGCTATGACTTTGATACTATGGAGACAAAAACATTTAACCATTTGTTAGTAACTAAAGTAATGTTTGTTGATAATCAAAATGTGGTCAATGTAATTGACCTTAGGGCTAACCGGATCGCTATGATTTTTTGCGAGCATGGCATTCACATTGTGTTTATCTAATCCAACAGTTAGTTTTTCTAAATGTCATTAGTGATTGACTCTAATCAAGTAACCTCATTCAATTTTGTATTAGGTGCACCTTATAATTTACTAGCTCAAGTCACATGTGTATGGCTAATTATACAAGATATTTCTAAAAATCTACCATTGAATTGAACAAATTTCTTATGAATATCATATTGTCAAAAATTACAGTAATCTAACGGTCGGTTTTTTAAAAATAGCAATATGAAAAATTGTCTAATTTGTTCTTTAGAAACAAGGTCGGCCCTAAGCTAAAGCCATTAAAGCAATGACTTTAGGCCCCCAATTTCTTGCAAAAAAAATAAGGACCCAAAATTTGAATGTTCTTGCAAAAAAATATGGCTTTAGGCCCCCAATTTTTTGCAAAAAAATAGGACCACATTAATGTATAATCCCTATAATATGATTTTTTTTTTCCTTTCTATTTTACTTTTATGGCTATGTTTGGTTTCCAAAAAATTAATAGAAATAAATTACTTCAAAACTCTAAATCCTTGAAAAAAAATTCATGGTGGTATTAAAAAATATTGACAATTATGGCCCCATTTTATGCCCTTGCTTAGAGCCCCAGATTCTCAAGGCCGGCCCTGTTTAGAAATATCATTAATCTTATATAATCATTATTCAAAAATTAACAGTTGAATTGCACTAATTTTTTGCGAGCATGGTATTCATAAGAAATTTGTTTAATCCAATAATATATTTTTTTCTAACTATTGTTTTATTTATATTTAATGGTTATTAAATAATTTAAATAAAATTAATTTAATCAATGATCAGTTTTTCAAAATATGTATCCTACGTACAATTATCCTTTAACTTCATATTTACATAAGATATATAAGAATATGCTAACTAGATCGGAACTGGATAATTGGATTTTTAGGATTTATAAATTAAACATGTGGGCATGTGTTTTCAAGGTACCATTAGTACATAAGATATATAAGAATATGCTGACTAGATTGGAACTGCATAATTGGATTCTTAGGATTTATAAATTAAACATGTGGTCATGTGTTTTCAAGGTACCATGAGTTAAAGTTAGGAGAATCTGATCAACTTGATTATCTGCCAATCAAATTCTTTTATGCTTAACTCAAAAAATCAAGGGGATATAACCAATAACCCCCTAGTGTTGTGGTAGTAGACCCAAAACCCTTTCCCAGAAAGTCAAAATTTTATATTTACTTACATAATATGATATGAAAGATATACCCTCAATTAATTACTAGAAATTCAAATTTTTTTACCATTTTCAGTTTGGGACAAAAATTGTTAGGATAAGCTCCAGCCGAATTTCTAGGCGGCTGAGAAGGGATCATATCCCTGTTACGAGAGTTATGCATAAATGCATTTCTACAGCAGCAAGAAGTGGTCTCCGACCTCAACGGAGAGTGGAAGAGTCAATGAGAAACCCTCGAAGCACGAAGAAATTGCAGCCAACGACAAATCCCATAAAATAAATGTGTCAAAATGGACGGTTCCATTTACTTCGCTGCCTTGCAACCCTACCAAATCCCAGTTCCCAGCTTAATCATAAGCAGTAAAGCAGTAGTAGACTATTGTTGTTTGGGACCCAAATGCATAAACGCCACTAACTTACTTGTTCTACGTGCTTACCTTGCAGATACTAATCCTTTATAACCTCGAAATAACACCTAAGATGTTCGACAAAATGCCCCATTGAAAGAAGCACATTGCAACATGCCAAATAAGTAAAAGTACTATTCTTTCAAGATTATATTTATAGGTAAATTTACTTATTTATTTAAATACATATAAATAGGTAAATTTAATTATTTCCAAATAGATTTACTTATTTCTAGTTAATATATATAGGTAAATTTACTTATTTCCAAATACTTTTATTTATTTTTAGTTTATATATATAGGTAAATTTACTTATTTGTTTAAAGACATATAAATAGGTAAATTTACTTATTTCCCAATAAGTTTACTTATTTCTAGTTAATAAATATAGGTAAATTTACTTACTTCCAAATATGTTTATTTATTTAGAGTTTATATAAATAGGTAAATTTACTTATTTGTTTAAAGACATATGAATTCATATTTGCAACGTGTGGGTCTGCTATCAAAAAGTCAAAAAATGAGAATGAAAATGAGAACTAAAACATATTTAAAAAAAAAGTATAAAAAAAAAAAAAAAAGATGAGAAATAGAGGGAAATCATACCATGTGAAAGAGAAAAGAGAAATAAAATTACTATTCTTTCTAGATTATATTTATAGGTAAATTTACTTATTTATTTAAATACATATAAATAGGCAAATTTAATTATTTCCAAATAAGTTTACTTATTTTTAGTTAATATATATAGGTAAATTTACTTATTTCCAAATACGTTTATTTATTTCTAGTTTATATATAAAGGTAAATTTACTTATTTGTTTAAATAGGTAAATTTTTTTATTTCCAAATAAGTTTACTTATTTCTAGTTAATAAATATAAGTAATTGGAATTTGGCCAAAGGTCCTCATTTAGAAGATTTTTATGCCAAAAGTCCTCTTAAAAGATTTTTTTTTCCCAAAAATCATTTTGGCATAATTGGACAAAAATACCCCTCCTTCTTAACAACCTTCAATGCCACCTACACCTCCAACCCCCGGGTTTACTACGTCACATCCCGTAGTGACCTGCATTAGTTCCCTACGCTGGAAACGCATGTCACTACGCCGGAAAATGTAGATCGCTACGCTGGAAACGCACGTCACTATGCTGGAAAACGCTGGTCACTACGCCAAAAAAAAAAAATTCTTTCTTTTTCTTATATTTTCCAATCAACCAAACAAAAAAAAAAAGTTAATAAAATGAGGATTGCAATGAATTGCATCCAGGTCGTTTTTATATCACACACAGTGGACGAGTTATAATGGCTAGTGAAGTTGGTGTAGTAGACATACCACCCGAAGAAGACGTTTAGGAAAGGAAGACTTAACCCTGGCATGATGCTTCTGGTGGATTTTGAGAAGCATATTGTTGTAGATGATGTAGCCTTGAAGCAACAGTATTCACTAGCAAGGCAAAAAATTAAGCTTCATGACTCCTCTGATAAAGCTTCGTCTCCGATCCATCTCCTCTGCACTGGTCTCAGTAAGCTTCATGTTCAGTTATAAAAAAATATAACTCTGAAGCTTCATGAATCTGAATATGGTGGATGGCGGCGATGCAAGGCCACGCCGATCTGAAATACTTCACGGAGCCGATGAGAAAGCCAACGCGATCTGTGATAATTCGACCTCACCCTCTCATATGGTACAGGTAACGTCACCGACAAATCGCAAAGCTTCAGAGTGATATTTTTACAACTGTGACAGTTAAAAAAAGAGGGAAGCCATGGATTCTGTTTCTGTGCTCCCATTGTAAGGATAGAGAGGAGAGAGAAAAAATCGATGGTTCCTGCGTGAAGAAGATGAAAGAAGAAGGACAATTGTGTCACTAAAATAATTAAATTTTAAACAAATAGAACCTTAGGCATTAAAATTTATCTAATTGGGACTTTTCCAAATAAAAAATGTTTGGGTGGACTTTAGCCAATAAGTACTTTTAAAATAGGACTTTAAGCCAATTATCTCTGTAAATAAATTTAGTTATTTCCAAATAAGTTTGTTTATTTCTAGTTTATATAAGTAGGTAAGTTTACTTATTTATTTAAAGCAATAAACGGATATATCACAATTAAAAATCAAAATTTGATTTGAATTAAATCTCAAAAACTTACCATAATGTTAGTAAACAGTTACACTATTTAAAAACAATAAAAAGGGTAAATCTGCCATTAAATAATTAAATTTGACTTGAGAAAATCCTGGAGGGGGTTATGGGTAAACATTATAGTGTTTTGGGCCTACTGGTTGAAATTTAATATCTAAGGGGGTCTAGATAATTTTTCCAAAAATTAAAACAATAGCTTAACAAATGGTTATTTGGCTTAGAAGCTTCAAATTTTTTCTAGAAAAAATACTATTTCAAAATTTTAGCCCACTCTCATTTAAAAAAAAAAATTTAATAGGAACTTTTTTATCAGGTGATATACATATATTAACAGAGAATGCCAAATGATATCAAATAATGTAGGTAAAACTTAATCGCAAAAACTAGCTTGACGCCCTCATATTTATAAGGTCCAAGAAAACTCGATACACAGTTGATGTGGGATTACATCATTTTTCATGACGATTTGAACCCAAAACTTCAAAACTCAACGTCAAAAAAATTGCCAAATAAACTACACTATGAATTTGTTTTACAAATTCAAAGTGGTGACATTAGAATGCCTTTTTCTTTGACGACACAAGTTTATGTACAAATTTCAAACACGTTAGTGTAGAAATCTAATAGGCTTGTACAATTATCTCTAACAAATCTACTTATTGTCAAAAATTGTCCACCGATCCTTGTGTCATTGCTCCACACTTACATTCACATAGCTCTTAGTCCTTTGCAATTTATTTATTGTAATTTTTAATATTTTTGCTATAATGCCTTGAAGGCAGAAGTAGAAACGAGAAGGGCTATGCACAATTATCTTTAAAGGCCTTAGAGCATCTCCAACCATGACTAGTCATTTTGGCTAGCCAAAATGCTCAAATAGTATTTTGCCTATCCAATTTGCCTTGTTAAATGGTTGTGCAATCCAACCATAATAGCCATTTGGCTAGCCATTTATATTTTAATATTTTTTTTAATATTCAAATTGTACCATGAAAAGAAGGATTTGTGAGAGATTGGTGATGTGGCAAAAATGCCTAGAGCACTCTCTCTCCTCAATGTCTAGGCAAATATGGCTCCCCATTTGGAGAATAGGCAAAATGCCTAGAGTTTTGCCTCCTCCCTTGGAGTGGTGTTTTTTGGATTTGGGTAGGCAAAATGCCTAATATGAGTCTTTGCCTCTCATGGTTGGAGTTGCTCTAGAGCTACTTAAGCTACATCACCCATTACGTTGTTGTTGTTTTTATTATTATTATTATTTATTGCGGTAAGGGATTTTTGAGTTCCGGTCCAATTAAAAGTAGACCATCCACTCCAAGATTAGGGGATTCATGGAGAAATAATCGAAAAGCTCAACTTTACAGGTCAAGTTCAATAGGCTTCAAAATATATACTTGAAATTTGCAGTGTTGTCAAACCTGAACCAGACCAGCCGGTTCAATCGGGAACTGGGCGCCTCACCGGGTGGTTCAACCCACTAAAATTCAGTCTTAATGAAAATCAGCCTATTTAGTAAAAAACGGTAAACCCGATGGTTGAACTGGCGGTTGAACCGGTCAACCTGGTGAGAAGAACCTGCCGGGTTTTGGTCTTTTTTTATTATTATTATTTTTTAAAAAAGGATGCTAAAATGACTAAAATAGCCCCAATCTTTTTAAAGTCTCTTAAAGCCAAAAAGGCTAAAAAGACAAATTAGCCTTAAAAAAATCCCAAATAGCAAAAAGAAATTCAAGGACCTAATTTAATAATACAATATTCTTATCTTGCATTTAAAAAAATATATATAATAAAGATTGATCAATAGTAATTATCAATTTTCAATTTTGATGACTGCACATACATTCAAATATATGAATTGATTGTACAAATATTTTAAAAAAAATTATATTTTGAAATTTTTTACAGCTTTTATTCTAAAAAATAAATAATATATTTATGATGTTATGATGATGTCACGGTACAATTCGGTTGACCCGACAATTGAACCGATTGATCCTTAACCCAGTCACTTGTCCGTTCGATAAACGGTATGGGTTTTAAAACATTGGAAATTTGGAGAAGCTGCAAAGCTCATCCTCTACGTGGATATATGTGGGGGCTAAAGAAGAGTGCAATAATCTTGTTTGGTAATACTTTACTGTCATTGATTGATCTTTTGTAGTTTTAATGGTCACTTTTAACAACTCTAATACTGCTTAAACCTTTGATATCATATCCAATTTACCTTCTTGAAACCTATTTTTGTAGGACTAATAGTCCAATATCAGATAATGACCTTTTTCTTTTTCAAATAATCTTGTTGCCAAGAAGCCATTCGGATTGTCAACAGAATCGGCCACTTTACACATTCAGACATTCTCACTCACTCTTTGCCCCTAACAAATTGGGATATATTTTAATATGAAAAAAATCTGCCTATTCTTCTTTCATCTAACTATCCCATGGCTCATTTAGTTATATCATGAGCCCATTAATTTGTAAAATTTAAGATTCAACAATTGCCATGTGATTTTTTTTTTTTTTTTTTTGCAATTGATATATATTAGTAAGGTTAGTAGTTAGTTGTAATAGCAGGGAGGGGAGCAACAAATAGGCCAATTCTCATTCAGGAAAAATAGAACCCAAAATCCCATTCCATAAAAAAAGAGACATGAATCACTGAGCAAAAACTCATGTTTAATTGTCATGTAGATTAATGCATCCTATCCTTTAGAGGTGCAACTCGGATCAGATCGGATCGGTTCTGGGGTAAATTAGGACTAAGCCAAACTAAATATTCGAATTATGATTTCTATAATAGGACTAATTCAAATTCAATTTAAATCGGTTGTAGACCAACCCAAATTCAATTCAGATTGGATCAAATTGGAAAATTGGATTGGATTGGACCAAGGATTTGCATTTAAAAATACAAATAAAAATAAAAATAAAAATTCTTAATCTTGATTTCATCATAGATACTTAAAGTACTTTTTTATTTATTCTAACATATAAAAATATAAAATTCATACTTCCACATAATTAAATAATCGAATAAAATAACAAATAAAGATTAACCATGATCTAAAGTAACAATAAATAAAATAAAATAAAGTTTAGTCCAATAATCCAAATAAACAACCTACTTGATTAATTACTTAATATATGTCAATCCAAAACAAAAAATAGTCTAATAAAAAAAAAAAGCATAAATTTACAATATCCAACAATTTAAAAAATTAAGTAAAAATGAAAAAAAAATAAAAAATTCTAAAACTTATTAAGTTCCAATGTCCACGAAGGACTGGTTCCACGAATTGACCGATTTTAAAAAAATAAAATAAAAACCGGACGGAATTGAATTCAAACATAAAAGCAAAAATGGACAGATAGTCCGATTCTTAGGAACGGCCCCCTACTATCCTTGCTACCTTCGTTCTTTGTGTGCCACGATATATGTTTATCATGTATGGATTTTGTGAGCCTGCATAGATATTTATTAATTCTATCCAAAATATCCCCATCAAAGATTTTTATAAACCACACCCTGTAATGCACTTGTACATTTTCCATTATTTAAATTAATCTCAGCCATCCGACCCCTCGGAATTTTAATCCATCATAACAATAAGGCCACGAGATCATGTCATCCAAGACAGTTTACAAAATCTTGTGATTTACAGCGATACACCCTATTCTTACTCTCGCACTTGAAAAAAATCATCTTTATCCACAGGACCAGAAATACCTCCATCATACACCTTATTTTTTCCCTTTTTTATTTATATTTCAAACTACAAAACACACATAACGGTCTGCCTCTGCCTCTGCTTCTGCTACACTCTTTTGAGTTGGTGCGGCCATGGATGGCGGCTCAGAGGTTGTAGAAGGCTTGAATGAGTGGGAGCAAGTACAATCCCCACGTGCCCATATATTATCTTCCTCGGCTAAAAAAGAATGGGAAATGGTAGTTATAAGAGACAACTACCTTCGCGAGGATTGCTCTGTTTTTCCTCCGAGACACCATGAAGGCTTGCAAATTACTTCACAACCTCTTGAAGCCCATGAAGAAGAAAAACCAAATGAATCATCTTCATTGTCTGAAGAGCTATCTCAATCGGAGAAGGAGCAATTGCAAGTGAGAGGGGAAATTCGGAGAAGCTTGAGGTTGCGTTTTGGGCACCTGAGCTCTGGGATTTTCCGTTTGGCTTCTAATGTTCGTTGTTTTGTGGGTTTTAGTGGAGGATTTCGCTCACTTGCGTCAGTCACCGGAGTTGTAGCGGCGCTGTTGCTGTCTGTATTGTATGTGAGAGTGCTGCGGTGGCGTCGACGGATTCGGGAAGAGAATCAGAATCGTCTGATTCTTCTTGTTAAAGAGAAAAATGAGGTTCTGTTATAATTCTGTCTTTCTCTAATTGGAAATTTTCTGGTTATTTTGGTGATTGGTTATTAGTTTCTGGCTGAATTTAGATTTCTTGCTACTCCGATTCATATATATAGTCTTGTTCAATGTTTTTATGGTGCAATGTCAATCAGATTCCAGGTGTTTGTGGAAATGCCAATTCCATGAGGCGCAGACTCACGGAACTCCTAAACTAGGCCCTACTAGTTATTAACAAATATATATATATATACACAGGAAGTCTGAGCTCAGGCCGGCCTCATTTAAAAAAAAAATACGGTTACCCCATTTTGAGGGTGATGCAGGTCACAGTTTCACATTCGACCGTTGGATATT
>JAESVK010000964.1:2388735-2402730 GCA_017140935.1 Hamamelis virginiana
ACAAACATACATAGCACATAAAGTCCTAAAATAAAAGTCCTAAATGAAAAATCCCAAATAATAACAATTATTAAATTCATGCTACCATATATAACAAGCAAATAGCCCTAAAATTAAAACCCTAAATCAAAAATCTCAACCTCACCACAAATGGTAATAAATAGATTTATACTAAAATACAAAGATCTTGTCTAAAAGTCTTAAATCAAAAGTCTAAATAAAAAATTTCACTCTCAAAATAATTAATAATAATAATAATTAATTAATAAAAAATGCCAGAAACTTGACAATACATGTATGGTGTTATGGGGCCTTTGATGCTCAAGGAGAGAGAGAGTGAAAGACTAAAAGTTGGAACTGTGATGGACCAACCCTTTTGCACCAAGATAGAGAGAGACGGGAGAGCAAGAGAGCGAGGGGTTCAAAGTGGGAATTGGGAAGTTAGAAAATAGTTTTAATTTTCAAAATAAACTCTTCTATGTAGGGGAGGTAAACTGAAGACAAAAAAAATAAAAGACCCCACATATTTCTTTTTTAGTGAAAAAGGAGACAAAGGGGCCCACATTTTTTTTCCCCTCATCCAAGAGAGGTCTAATCACAATTTGCATGGAAAAAGAAGGGGCTTTTTTTGTTACTACTCTCACCTATAGGCAACCAACTTGGAGGCCTTAATTTTCTGAAAAAAAATTGGGGCGTTAAGCATTTGGTTCCTTGGAGGGCCAGCCCTGCGCAGACTGCACAGTATAACTTTTGAAGCTAACCTTATATTCACTGATTGATTTATGCATCTGTGTGACTTTAATGAACTTAAGAACTGCGTACCACTTAGTAGACTCATTGTGCTGAAACTCAATTATGTTTGCAGTTATCTGAAATGATGTTGCATGCTAATGCAATTCACTTGAAGTTCTTGCATATATACTTGTTATCATTTAATAGTTTATTTCTGTGGGGTTTAAAAGCAATGAAGGTAGTGGGATATGCACCCTATATATATAGTTTATTTATAATAAACAGAATCAGTATTCAGTTGAGTGAGCCTAGTGGACAAAAGTGTTGTCAACACCAAAATAGATGTTGGAGAGTGGCAGAGGAATTGGTGCAGTAATGGCATTAGATAAAGCTTAATACTGTTGCACAATTGTAACTTAAAGAAGCAGTTGATAATTGATATATAATGTGGACAAGTGACTGATTTGTAGCATAAACACGACTCTAAAAATCTCTAAATAATAAATATATATATATATAGCTGGTCTGCATGTGGTTTTGATGAGGACTTGGAAAAGTTGCTAAGAAAGCTCAATAACGAAGTATCATCGATCAGGGTAAATAAATCATCCCAGTGGTTATTCTTCTTGGGACGTCACCCATCAGAGTTGATTGTCCTGACCATACTTTGAACACATAACAAACAGCAAAAACTTGAATAGCCGAGTCTATCGAAGCATATGGTTGCTAGTCTTCTGCCTCATAAAGATAGTGGAAATTGCTTCTATACTGTCCTCGAACTAAATATTCTATCGGCTAGAGCTTGTGCCCAGTAAAATTCTAGGCGGGTGCATCTCTGTCCTCTTGATCTGGCTGAGGCCGTTTCCTCGATGTTACTCAGAGGAACATGGGTAAGGAAATCAAGCAACAACATGCTTATATATCCTACGTGAACATGAAGCCCATAAATAATTATATATCCTTCTATAAGTTAGCCATTTGTTTGCTTAACTGAAAAATTGTGCTAGGCTTATTATTTTCCTATGCAGTATTTATCTTACATTGCTAATGTATTTACAAGTCTATCAGTGAAGTTTCTTGATTATTCTCAATATATTTTATTTATTATGAATTTTATTTACTCTATAGATAAAATAATTCATAAAATATATTAAGAAAAATCATTGAACTTCACCAATATACTTTTAGATACATTAGCAATTTAAGATAAATATTGCATGGAAAAAATAATAAGTCTTAACATTATTTTTTTATTTAAAGAAACACATGGCTAATTGATAGGTGTAAAATGCCACAAATCAAAACTATAGGGAGTCAATGTGTCACAATTGATACTCTAAGGATGCAAAGTGAAAAACCCTGATAGGACAAGAGTCAATAAGTAATTTTCCCTATTTTGGGTCGTTGATGCACTAAGTGCTTGTATCTTTGTAGTCCCGATCTAGTTATCATATGCTTTATATCCCGCGTAAACATGAAGCCCATAAATAATTATGGGATGCATATTTTGAAAAGCTGACTGTTGGATTAGCTATTGAATTTATGGATGCCATGTATGTCAAAAATCATAGTGATTCAATGTCAGAATTTCAAAATATAGTCATAAAAAACTGTGACCACTGAAAGTTGTCAATTTTTTTTAGTAACATTTTTAAGAAACCGATCGATGAATCACTGTGATTTTGGCAAACTTGATATGCATAAGTGTAGTATCAAATCCATTGATCAGTTTTTTGAAATATATATCCCACAATTTTCTATGGGCTTCATGTATACATAAACTTATATAAACATATGCTAACCAGATCATTTCTGTGTATCTTTGAATTGTTTGTAGTTGTACTTCCAACAATCCGTTCTTGATGAAAGCATATCCTACCTATTCTTTCCATATGTTTTTTCCCATGTATGCAATATTTTATGTATTCTGAAATTTGATTTATCATTTGCAGAAGATTGGCCAGCTCTTGCTTCAAATTGCGCAAATGAATGAACTATTGTCAGCACGCCGCAGGGTGCCGGTACTCCGGATCAATTGATTAATCATCCATTCCTGGCCTAGCTGGTTCAGATTCATGAGCTCTCTCTCTCTCTCTCTCGATCTCCAGGAAAATTATGGGTTTCACATCAGCTTATTTATTTAAAAATAGAGGAGGAGATATACATATATTTATATAGTTAAGATGTTCACTGAAATGATCCAGTCAGCATATGCTTACATAAACTTTTATAAGCACGAAACTAATAGATATTTGTGGAATACATGTTTTGAAAAATTGACGGTTATATTAGATAGTATACTTATTCATGTCATGTATGACAAATCACGGTGATCCAATGGTCAGTTTTTCGGAAATATTGCTGAAAAATATTGTTACAGTTTTCAACGGTTACAAATTTTTTTAGTCTATATTATTATAACATTTTGATGTTAGATGACCGTGTTTTTTGGCATATATGACATCCATAAGAAGAATATCTAATCCAATGGTAAGTTTTTCAAAATACGTGTCGCACTATTATTTATTAAATTCATGTTTACATAACTTATTTAAGCATATGCTTAGCAGATCGGGATTGCAGATGTTCATATATGATTTTGGTTACTGCACCTTTGTTACTCATTTTCAAGTTTAATGTGATCTGTGCATGTCATGGTCCAGCAATATGATTTATGAATTATGAATTGGTTCTCTGTTTTCTTTTACTCTTCCCTTCCCTTTCTTTTGAGTAGGTAAGTTGGTTTTGAACATTCAGTCTGCAATTGAGATCTGTCTAAATTTGAAGATAGTGTCAGGACAAATGGAATCATTGAACCTGATATGCTTTGTTGTTTGTGACTTTTATGCATTTGGATGAAATGTTTTATGCATTCAAATTTCTGTACTAAGGAGGAAAGGCACCCAAGGCCAAATCAATCATACAATCTCACCTATTGCAGAGAATTAAGGAACCTGCCTGTAATTGAGATGAATTAGACCAAATGAGCCAAGCACTGAGATGCGAAAACATCCAATCCCAGATGATGTTAATCAGGTAGAAACAATTAAGATATAGGCATTAATTAGCAGTATCATTGTTCAAGACGGAGACATGTATAACTATGTATTTATTAGGAGGCAGCTGGGATGTGAAAATAAGCTGCAAAGGACAATGCTTGCCACCTCACATGCATTCATATCTGGCCACGTGTCATAATTAATTTTAAAAGAAAAATATGAATACATATGAATAGGGATGTCATGTAAATATGAATATATATTTGTATTCATGTGGATACATAAAATTTCCTTTGATTATTTGGACATATATCTTATAATGAGTAAAGTAAAGAGAAACTTCTTCTCATCGGTAAAGAGATGTATTTTTAGAGAAACTTCTTCTTATCAATGAAGAGACATGTATTTTTCTAAGCTGAAGGCACGATATTTTTTTCCCCATAAGAAACAAAGCAGGAGAATTTCAACTTCCAAAAAGAGGAAAAAAAATGATTCTTTAAATCTTTTATTAATCATCGTGGGGGTATTTCTCTCCCTCTCATAATGGGAAGGATGATAAGGATTCAAGAAACTTGGCCCAATATACCAAAAAAGAAAGTTGATGGAACTTATCTTATTAGGAAGGATGTCAGGTTAGTACTCTGAAGCCAAGTCTGACATTGTCTAGATATGAAGTAATGTGTTGTATATAACCGTGAGGGCACTTCACCTCTCGAGCTAATCTTTGGAATTGAGTTCTACCCAAGATCATGTAAGATGGTATCAGAGCCAACATACCGAGGGATGGATAGGGTGCGCGTCCATAGCCTGCACGCTACAGGTGCTGCCGATTGAGAACCTTGCACATGAGGGAGGGTGTGAAGCGAAGTCCCACATCGCCTAAGTATGAAAGTAATGTGTGGCCCAAGCTATATGGAAGCACATGAAAGTACGGTTCTAAGAATGACCCAAGATATATGAAACATATCAAACCCATCTATGAAATGTAGGGAAAAAGGAAAAAAAAAAAAAAAGAAGCAGCGACAACAACAACATAAGATATGTTGGATCTAGTCCCACTAAAGTTTGGGCATAAACTAATTCCTAGAGACGGACGAAATCAATTGCAAACCCCAACTTTTGGAGGGACTTCAATAGTACCAAAAAAAAGAATATTTGTGCAACTTTTGTAGTCTGTGCCGAGAAAATAAAAAAATGACAAAAAATGTCCTGAAGTGAAATCGTGACAGAGATTAATGTAAAAAACTAGGGATGACAACGGGGCGGGGCGGGGCGGGGCGGTTTTTCCACTCCCCAGTCCCCGTCCCCGTCCCCGCTTATAAAATTACTCTTCATCCCCGCCCTGTACTCCGGCGCAGAATATAATTTTATCCCCGTCCCCATCCCCATAAGGGCGAGGAATCCCCGTCCCCGCCCCGACCCTCTACCATATCAATAACAAAAGGGGTTTTCTCAAGGGGTGTGATCCACTTAGATTATACTATGGCTTGATTGTCATCTTCATCCTAAAATAATGTGGTGTAAGTTATTAGAACTAAGGGTAATGCGGTTATTTAAAAAAAAAAGGGGGGGGGGCGGGAATAGATCTCCTCGTGCTCATCAAGTACTAACAAATGTAAGGAAGTAGGTACACCATAAGAAAAAGGCCTCGCTCTCAAGAGGGTAGGAGTTGGTCTCATCATAAAATAAAGAATTAGACTTCGTCCTCCAACGCTTAAAGCAACAGTCGCTACTGCTATAAGTTGAGTCATTAGGCTCAAGTAGAGTATCTTTCCTCTTACTGGTACAATCATCATTTTTCTGTAAAAGGATCAAGTATATCATGTTCATCATCTGAAGCCACAACAAGGTAAGTTCCACGATTGCCACTAGGAGATGAAGGTGAACATTGGGGCTGGCTTATAGAGGAACTTGAGCCATCATTGACACTACTTTCTTCAATGATCACTCGCGAGGCCTGCCCGATACAATCATCTTATGGACATTTAGTCCCCTCAATTCGTTTCACTTTGGATGACATTTTATGTGTAGAAGCAAGGCATTTGGTTTTCATAGGACCCGCTTTTTCTCTTAAGAGGTTAACATTGTACACTTTCGACCACTAGTCGACGTAAGCTTTTGTGACAGAAAACTCGTGTAAAGCTATGTTATATCGGCAAAGTTACCATCGACTCTGTATCATATCTAGTGCATGACTCCCAATACTTGTACACATCCGCCAAGGTCCAATGCGAATGTCCTTTTTAAGCTTACCTAGAGTGTCTTGGTAATAACCAAACTGCCCGTTGAACCTATGAGGGTTGTAGGGCTGAATGATGAGAAAGTCGTCCTGTTGTACTAACAAATAACTAGAACGAAGATTCACTAGGTACTCAAAATCGGTATTAGGAGTTTTCCTGTGATTAACAAATTGATCGTGATGGCTTGAATTTTTCACAAAGCGATCTATCATTTCACCTCCATAAGATCGGAATAAAGCTCGTGATGTGAAATCATCAAAGTGTTTAGCTCCTAACTCTCCAGAAAATTTAGTCATCCATGGCAGACGAGCCCAATTAGGTAAATCAAAATGAGTACTGAAAT
The DNA here is from genome assembly GCA_017140935.1 of Hamamelis virginiana. Classification (NCBI taxonomy): domain Eukaryota; kingdom Viridiplantae; phylum Streptophyta; class Magnoliopsida; order Saxifragales; family Hamamelidaceae; genus Hamamelis; species Hamamelis virginiana. The sequence continues at coordinate 2,395,050 of JAESVK010000964.1, forward strand.
ACTCATTTAACCACCCGTAAATGTGGACAGGAAATACTGCCGCATTGGAAGAGCTTATCTCATTTAATCCATTATAAATACTGGCTAACACTGAAGCAACAAGACAAAAAGCGTGACCTTGAGCCATCTTACTAGCAATTTTGAAGACTCTCGGTCATATTGTACAGACACTTCTCTTGGGGAAAACAAACTTGCATAACCAGCAAGCTAGAAAGGTGGCCATGTATGTCTTCTCCAAGTTATCTTTGAAAATGCCAAGGCTATTAAAAACCGCTTCGTCTTCAACAGTGCGTTCTTGAGATAAGCCAATAAACTTAGAAGGATTATAAGTTTCCTTCGGTCGTTGCATCTTATTCCTCGCTTTTCCTTTGATGCTTGAAATATACCTTTGACCCTTTGTACCAAAACTCAATAGAGGAAGAAATTTTTACAGAAGGCTCCCCTTTGGTATTTTGATGACAAAGTCGATGATATGTAAGGAATAAGTGTCGACAACTGAGTGGATACAATAAACTCTCCATTTTTGTTAATGCTGGACAATTTCTCCACACTAGGGACAGCTTCATCATAAAAGGATCCTGCAATTGATAAGCCAGCGAGTCGCCTCAGATCCTAAAGTGAAATAAAAAGCTCGCCTAATGAAGTGTGAAGAGTGTTGGTAGCCGGACACCAATGCTCACAGAAAGCTTTGACAATGGATCCATGGCGATCATAAGTGAATAAGGCAAACTATATGTACTTAACCATTGGTATGCTTAAGTACATATCAATGGTTTGTCTCAAGCTTAGGGGGGCTTCACCATTTTGGGAACTTGTTTATTTTGATGTTGCTCTGCTGGATAATGTTATTCTAGCTCTTCATCATACATCTCTTGTATTTCATTATCCTGTTGCTCAAGCATTTATTCGAGGGTATTATTCTGCAGTATGCAGCCTCTTTTTGCAGGCCTAAAAGCTCTTGTAGGCCCCTGTATAACTCTATACTTTCTCACTGGCATATTATGTCCATGCCTCATATATATATATGTGTGTGTGTCTTTTATAGGGCCATTCATTATTATGTCATTCAATTGGAGAGCCTGGAGGTGTGCTGATTCTGAGACTTCCCCCCATTCGAGGTTTCTTTATAGGATGGGCAGGCCTCTCATAGGCCACATGATTTGGCTTTCTTTCTTCTTCCTTATGATAGGGATGCTGCTGGAACCTCCTCTAGGGCTGTGTACTGGTTGTCCTAGGTTTTCCCATCTCTGGACCTGCGTAATCTTTTTCCCTCATTACTTTATTGGGGAATTTGAATTCCTCTCTGTACTTTTCTTGGCAAGCCCCTGCCAAAGCTTTCCTACAATTGATACATAGTTTACTCATCAGTCTCTCTACCCCTATATATGGGGAGGTTGTACTCTCTTCAGTGAGGGTTTTTGCTTAAGCCTTTATATGTACGTTAGCTCGAGCTACTAGCCCTAGCTTTCTAGGGCCAATAGTTTCTAGCCCTTGCTGCTTTACCTTTATTATGTCAGTCGTTTTCATCTCGACTTGCAATTCATGAATATTAGGAAAAGGATTTTCGTCAACAATCATTGCAGGATCATTTTCTGGAAATTTTAACAATTCCTTCGTGATGTTTTCTTGGATAACATTCCTAAATACTATGCAATTAATAGTGGAATGTTTCCATGAGTTGTGCCATTTACAATATTCCTTGTTTCCCAACTCTTGGGGACTTGGAATCCTATACCCCCTAAGCAATTCGAGAAACTTCCCCTTTAACAAATGATCAAAGATGTCATCCGCCTTGGTGATATCGAATAAATATTATTTTGGGGGAGGTTCTGAATCACTACGAGGCATAACGAGGTTATTTTAAGCCTTTATTAGTGCATCACAGATATAAGGCCTTTTGTCTATAACCTCTGTAACATCGATATCAAGGTTTGGATCATGGTAATACGTTTTATATGATGAATTCATTCTCTAGGATTCTTCCCTTAACAAGGCTTCATATCTCGAGACCTTAGAAGTCAAATTGAACAGATTTCTAAAATTTACATCATCAAACTTCTTCCTAAGTTCAAAGGTCAATCTAGAGCTAGTTTAATAAACTATGTTTCGGGTAAGTTAACTCTACATCTATTTTTTAGCCTTTTTAAATATGTATATGTTTTGAGATACATTTTCCTCTTGAGTTTGCATTAACCTAGCTAAATCTGTCATGGAACATTTCTTCCAGTTGTTGCCAACTTGCTATTGATCCAGCTGGTAAGTTCACATACCAGAAAAAAGCAACACCTGTCAATGAACTGGAAAATAATCTCAGTTTGAGGTAATCACTGTTGCTTACCTCCCCACACTGTTCAATAGTAGACTGATACCCATCTCCTGTAAACAGAGTGAATTTTAGCACCCTAAACACCCTAGGGAATTCAAAATTCCTATATATCTATTCGGGGTATAGTTTCCTATAAATAAGAATGGATACCCCTTGTGCCAAAGGCCTCACAACCTCTTGGATAATCTTTATTATCCTATTCCTATCATCCAAGTGATTTGGCTTATATTCTTCATCCCTTTTTTCTCAATCTTCTATGGGGTCTCTTATATTTGGAGGGATTAGTCTTCCCCTTATTGGCCCTCTTCGAGAACCTTGAGGTTCTATAGGCTCGAGGCTTATTCCCATTCCCCTCGCCCCTTCTGCAACATACTGTAGGTGTACTGGTGGTCTAAGGGAATTATTATTCTTGGGCCTTGGGCCATGATCTGTTGGCCTCCTATTATCAGGAGTGTTTTAATTAATTTCGTTATGTTCGACCCTTCGAGTTCCCTAATCCTGTGAGGTTACTTCTATCCTTGTTGGTATTCTATCAAGTACCATCGCAGTATGGCGTTCTAAAGCTCTTTCCATGTCAATCCTATTCTGGTTTTCCAGATTATTAGAGAAGCTTTCTAACAAAGGCCGAATATTTTCTGTTGGCCGTTTACTCTGCATAAACTCATCTAATATTTGTTGTAACAAAGCATTCGTTTATTGGGTACTGGTTTGCAACAACACATTTGTTTTATGGGCTAAGGCTTCTATTCTCATTAGAAAATTCGTATCTCTAATAGGGCGGTCTGTTTCAGAGTCACTATATTCAAGACCAGCCCCTCTATAGCCATTTCATTGTTGGCTTGCGAAGATTCTGCTTGTTTGCTTCTAGTATTAGAAGCCATTACACTTGGCTTATCCCACCGGGTGTGCCAAAATGTTGATCTACTTTTAAATTTTTAGGAGTTCAAACCACTGCAAGGTAGTTCGAATCACTGCTTACAATCGATATCAAAAGATGGGGTTCGAATGCCTCAATTAAGAGGATTTTTAAAGAAGACAGACCAACTAAATTAATTCCAATATTTTAGAAACAAAAAACAACATAAATAAAGCATTAAACAGAGAAAATAATTAATCTAATAATAATTAAATAAAATAAACCACTCAACGCTACGACTCGAACTACCATCGAGCCTTTTGTAAAAAGTAAATTGTATCTTTTGAAACAATATTTAACCTCTTAATCTTAATAAGAAAAGTAAAAATAAAATTCAAGACAGCTCTACCATTTCCTCGCTCATCGAAACAACTTTCTGGCAAGATAAATTGATAAGAAGTCATTCCTCCAAATTTCAAGACAACTCTACCACCACCTCGCCACTTTAGATGTCTCGAACCTCCTTTTAACGCTTTCCCGTCCTCCTCAGATAACCACCAAAGACCCTACTATAGAGCCTAACTTGGCCAAGCAGCAATAGGGTTCTCAAACAGCTCTTTATTAAAAAAAGAAGCTTTGAAGTTGTGGTGTATGTTTGAGATGTCTTTCATTCGCCTCTGATCTCTTTATTTATAGATTCGTCCAGTCTTCTTCTCAGCTTCAATCTCTGAACTGCATTATTTCCTTTCCTCATCAGGTTTCTTCATTCTGCAAACTTCACAAATCTCAATAGGCTTCTCTTTGAACTCGTTGATTATCTTCTGAAAAGAATTTTCATTCCAAGTGATTCACTGTACCTTAAACTCTTCTACTCACCTGCCAATCTTTGATAATTGGCTAATTAATAGGATTAATATTTATCTAGGCATAAGATAAACATAACATCATTATCCTTTTATTTAATCTTATTTATATTAATTCTTTAAATATTTATCCTTTTATCTCTGCCACTTTCTCCATGAATCCCGATCCTTAACGGCTTTGTTGGCCCAAGTATATACCTCTAGAGGGGAGGTGAATAGAGATTTTGCAAACTTGAACAATAATTACTAAATTAAAAATTTGGTCCAATTAAATTTAGCGGAGATTAAACTAGTTAATAAATTTAATTGGAAACAAATAGAATATGAGAATGAATCACAACTCCACAAGATATATAGCAATTAAACAAATTTAAATGCAAGAGATAGAGTTAGAGAGATTCAAACACAAGGATTTTAACGTGGTTTGATCTCCGTCTACATCCACGCCTCAAGAGCTCCGTTTTGAGGATTCCACAATTAATCCACTATGGATCACTCTTTCAAGGTGGATAAACATTTACAATAGTCTTCTTTCAAAGGTGGAAGACACTCACCCATAATCTACTTTCAAGGTGGTAGATTCTCACCTACAAGGGATTCACACAACATTTAACTCTCACAAGATTACAAATGAAGATTGAGAAATAGTAAAATAGAGAAAACTCCTCTAAGAGTAGATGATGTACAATAATAAATCTCTCACTAATATCTCTCAAAGATTAAGTACTAATTTGGCTTCAAGAGAGAATGATGAATCAGAAGATTAAATCACACATGAATGTTGTAAACTAAGTTTGTGTGTGATTGAATATGATCATTGGTTAATTCAGGACTCATACAATAAGTATAAATAAGCCCACAAAAGAAATGGCCGTTTAGAAGCAAAATAGAGCCGTTTGAGCTTTTCAAAAACTAGTCATTTGAGTTACAGAGCAGAGTTAATCGACTAGGACAAGAGGGTTAGTCGACTAGAAAGCTTATTTTCAAAAAAAATTTAACTTTTCGGGCACGGTTAGTCGACTAGGACTAAGAGGTTAGTCGACTAGCTCATGAAAAATACATTTGAAACATTTCTGGGTTTTCTTAGTCGACTGGGATAGAAGAGTTAGTCGACTAGAACTATTAAAATATACTTGAAAGGTTTTCTGGGATCGATTAGTCGACTACACAAAGGTTCTTAGTTGATTGGCAACTTTGCTTCTCAAATATGGCTACTGACCTGCTCTTAGTTGATTGGGACAGGGGTCTTAGTCGACTAGGACACAGTTAGTCGACTAGTACACATGGTTAGTCGACTAGAACTGTATTTTCTTAATACCAGCTACTGTATTTATTCTTAGTCAACTAGAATAACTAGTTTAGTCGACCAGAAATGTTGCAAAGCTAATAATTGAGATTTCTCAAGTCCAGATCAGCTTCCAACATTTGAACAAGTTAACTAAGTGTTCAAAGACATTTTTGGCTAAGTTCAAAATGTTTTCCAAAGATGTTTAAGCCAAAACAATAGGTATAAAACATTTTGTCTTTGAATCCATATAGCCTATTATGGGTTTGAATCAACTTTTAATCAAAATATAATTTTCCAAATTAAATCAAAGTTGAGGTCATTAATGTATGTTCTTTTGAGCCAATGATAGTTCAACTAGAGAGAGATTTACAATATAAATCATAAGCACTCACACAAGAACAAAAGCAAGATCTTCATAAAAAAAATTTCAACACTTGAGCTTGGCTTGTACTAGGCTTGTGCTTGACTTCATGAATGGATTGCATCAATGCAATGGCTCTCTTCATGGTCCTTAGTGAATGTACAACATATACATATCCAGATAAGGTTCAATGTAGTGCATGAGCTTCATCTTCATGATGGCTTAAGCCTTCTTCATTGACAACTGGAATCATGTTCTTATAAATACATATTCCAAAATGGATATACAAAAACTATAAGATAATGTCAATCACTCAACAATGTTAGCCAAATAAACACTCAATAAGATTTGACAATTAATCAAGAGTGTATAACAAAGTATTTATATGCATAATTGAATACACATAATACAATGTTTGTTATCATCAAAATCATACAACAAAGTTGGATTGAAACCACAGGCTAACAGGCTTCTTTATTATGAATTTAATTCATAATATATCTCCTTCAGTATTCCAACATGTGTTAGCCATTAATTGGCTGGTATTAAAATATGGATTAACAGTCTTCAACATATCTCCCTACAACTACTGATTCAATTGCTATGGCTTTAGAAGCCAAAACCCCATTTGAGGCCGTTTCTATCCTTTACTACATGCTTGAGAACCCTTCGTCTTTCTTTGAATCCCTACGCAAAAAGGAACAGGCCATCACAAATCTATCAGATCTTTTTAGACAAGAGAATCGGGCAAGGAGCTTCGAAGCCTTTTGACCCAATTGAGGCCCTTCTTTTCCTTTATCCCCAATGAAAAAATTGTAAATTTTTTTTGGGGGATTATTGATACGGTAGCTAAAATACCTGGCACATTTGATCTCTAGATTTCCCTTTGCAAAGAAATGGTGCAGTGGACTTGTGTTGAGAAGCAGACTTTCCTTCAACAACATGTTGAGGCAAGGCTTGCGTGGAAAGCAAAGAATATTCTGAAACATTAACTCTCTTTTCAGGCCTAATCAAGGAGGTGAGAAGAGTAGATGACAAGCTTCTTCTTGTAGACATAGACCTGTTAGAGAGTAAGCTTCATTTTTCTCTAAGAAACCTCCTTAAAGCCAAGGCTGCACTCACGGCAGCAAGAACAACAACCAATGCTATCTATGTGCCTCTAGCTCAACAAGGCACTATAGATTTGCAAAGTGGGATTCTCCATGCAGAAGAGAAGGATTATAAGACTGCTTACAACTATTTCTTTGAAGCATTTGAAGTTTTCAACGCTATTGAAGAACTCCAAGCAGTCTTAAGCCTTAAGTATACGCTGTTGTGCAAAATCATAGTGAACCCAGGGCTGGCCCTGAGGTTTTGGATGCCCTAAGCGAGCTCCTAAAATGATGCCCCTATTGACAATTTTTTTTTTTTTTTGGCAAAATTTTAGTTATTGAACCTTAATTTTTCATAAGCTAAAACCTACAACAATCAATTCACAACACCCGAACCATTTATCATCATTACGAATATAATTAAACTAATAAATTAAAAAAGACCTACAACAATCAATTCAAAAGAAAGGTTTTCAGTAGGATCGCCCCCGAACCTCTTGTCATCGTTACGAATATAATTAAACTAATAAATTAAAGAAGAACTATAACAATCAATTCAAAATGAGGGTTTTCAATAGGATCACCCCCGAACCTCCTGTCATCATTACGAATATAATTAAGCTAATAAATTAAAGAAGACCTATAACAATCAATTCAAAAGGAGGGTTTTCAACAGGATCACCCCCGAACCTCCTGTCATCATTACGAATATAAATAGAGACTAAATAGTATAACATACCTGAGTAATCCGAGCATTATCACTATCTTCATCAATTACTAAAACATATGTAGACCAGCCCCAGTTAAACCTAAACGATAATAAATGTTCTAAGAAAGTCCCTGGCATTCTAGCACACTAACAAGGTATTGCCACATTCACTAGAAGCAAATCAGTT